>JABFPN010000198.1:0-61173 GCA_022817305.1 Leptoteleia sp. ZL-2020 | reverse complement strand
CTCCCCCCCCCCTCCCTTGGTGACGTTGAAATTCCGAAATCGAATACCAAGCGCGGTCTATAATTACAGCACCTTCCCCTACGATCTTGAATCCCATGTCATCGTCGGATTACTATCAACTTTTGTTGCTTATTTACCGTTGGCTCGATTCCACGCGGAATAGGGGCATATTGAAAACTCGGGACTAGAGAGAGATTTGTTTAAATTAAAAGCCCGGTAGGTTATTGGACGAATTTTTGTGGGAGCCCCGCAATTGTGGTTGTTTTGTCTTTGAGAATAACCGGAGCGATAATTTAACGCCGGTAAATTGTATTTT
Source organism: Leptoteleia sp. ZL-2020 (assembly GCA_022817305.1). Lineage (NCBI taxonomy): Eukaryota > Metazoa > Arthropoda > Insecta > Hymenoptera > Scelionidae > Leptoteleia > Leptoteleia sp. ZL-2020. Next base: position 60,857 of record JABFPN010000198.1, on the reverse strand, counting down.
TAAATGAATTATTATGCCAAGGCTTAGGGAATGTAACACCGGCGACAGTTCTTGTGCCTTTTTTTTCTTTTTTTTTTTTTATCTCTTACTGCGGCCTGCTCGCTGTTGCGTTTTTAAAGAAGAAAAATTTGTTTAACAGCCATGAAAGTCACTGGGCAATTAGCGATGGAATGAGTCATAAAACTGACAAGTCCGAAACGGCGAATCGTAAAATTGTATGGAAGATCCGAAAGATATCGAGAGAATAAGGCAAAATTATACGTTGTTTAATGTCCGGTGGGACAGGGCGCTTGAAAATAATTGCACTTCAATGTTAACTTTGGCTCCGTGGTAAATGAACAAAAAAAAAAGATGTGTATTGTTCGGGAATGAATTTATGGAATTTGTTGGGTTGTTACTTTTGGTAAGCTTTTTGACAGTCGGACTGATCGTAATATTGAACAGGTTGTAAACATTGAGTGAGGATTAGTAAAAATTACTAACAATGTTAGTAAACTGGTTATATGCATGGATAAAATTGAAAAATTACCAAGTTACTAAAAATTATCTTTGATGTTTGACAGTTTTAAAATAATAATTGTTGAGAAACTGATACTGAAAGGAAAATTGCTGTTTTCTAAAAAAAATATGACTGTGTTCAACTCGATTTTAAAATTGGTGAACGCACCCTGGTACCGAGTATCAAGTATATATTAAGTTAATTGAACTTAAACAATATTTTATTTATACTAATAAAATGAATTATGTGAAATTATAAATAAAATTGTTGGACGTATTTAGCTCGGAAAATTAGTTGATTCAACGTGTAAATTAAGATAGTAATTAAAAATGTTCCATATATATATATGTCCACTTTACTAACAATGATGGTAATTGTTATTAGATCTTTCCTCGCCGTACATCGTTCCTGCCCTGGATGTTAAATAAATCGTAAATAATTGTTTGATAATATCAAATAATTCAGCCTCCGTGATAATTATAAACCGTGGGATTTACAATCGTTCCTGATTGTAAAGTTAATTAGTTAAATCAATAATCTTTAAGCAGTATTTTATTCGCCACAAAGCTATCGTTATAATTCCTTAAACGGGGCTTGTTAATGTCATCGTGCAATGCCATAAATCTGTTGTTAGCTTACGTGCAATTTATTTAATCTTGTACATCGTTTTAATATAGTTAGGTACTTTGCACAAATCTCTGGTACATTGAAGGAAACGTTTAAAAACTGTTACAAGAAAAATTGAACAACTCGAGCTTCGTCAGCATAGCTATATATTTTGTAACGATCACCGGAACTTATGTTAAACAAGGTCATATTATTGTAACGGTCACAAATAAACATTGATAATTCACTGAGTAAAAGGAAGTATCATAAATTACTATTTTTTATATCAACTTAAGGATATGCATTTGGAAAACAAATATTTTTGCTATGAAGAAATGGTAAAAATTATAAATATTATACAGTAGTTTTTCATTTTAAAACTATTAATAGTATAAGTTTTTATTCTCTCGAGGATATCCCTAAATTAATGTAAAATATTTTAAATTAACTTTTGTTATTACCTTTTTCTCAGTACAACCACAACAAACTCATTTGCACCGGCAAAGTTCAACTTGTTTATTTTTTTCCCGGCAACAGTCACTAAATTTCTCTTCCTACATATATAAATAGCCTTTTCTCTCAATAATCCATAAAATGAATATCAATTTTCATTTCAATAGAGCAATCTACGTACGCTTGTCATTTCATTTCAACTGAATGCAAAACAAAACAGAGAATCTAGACGCAGAAAAGAAAAGATAAAAGAAAATTGAACCATTGACCAGTGAACTGGCTTTAACATTCACCATCAAACCCGGCATTTGAACTTAGCTAAACTTAACGTCGATTTAAAAATACACCGCTGAACTTCAGGCTTATTTTTAAAGACCTCTTTTCCGATCCGACCGCCCGACCCAAACTCACCGTCATAATTCTCAAATTCCATTGAAATCGGAACCAGGATGCCCGCGACAGTTCTGGTTACTTCACGTCCATTTGACCCCGCTGACAGAATGGGGGGATATCAAAAATTTCTTCCTCGCAGGTGCGTCAAATTTAAACAACCCCAAAGGTCCCCGGCAGTGGGTCAACCGTAGTGACGCAACCAATCCGAGCCAACCAGCCAGGGTCTAAAATTTGTCGTCAGTCTTTCGCAAAGTCTCAAACGGTCCGGGGTTCATCTTCCCCCCCTGAATCGATCGGACAACAGTTTTTTTTCGATCGCTCACTTTTTCCTCGTTTTATTTGTCATAAAAAGTCGCCTTCGTAAACGACGTACAAACAAATGATAACGGCGAGTCTTTCGCTTTGAGATCGCTTCGCGTCTGGATAGTTTTATGTAACGCGGGCTATAACGATAATCGATGATCCGGCGTGCGAGTATTTTTATCAAATAACGCTTGGTCGATGCCGGCGTCAATTTTGTAACGGTCGTCTATCTCGCTTGTTTCATTTTTTTTTGCTTTTGCTTTTCCTTTTCCTCGTACTTTGTATTGGTTTTGAAGTTACGTTGCCGGTACGGATAAGTGGAACGTAAACCTTTTCGATGTTGAGCCTCACTTTTTGCGTGCATATTGTGAATCAAACAGTTTTTGGCTCGTTTTCTGATTTAAAGATAGAGAATGTGGTGAGTTTGGTGTGGGGTCTGAGGGGAATGTGGGAAATTTGGTGTTAATATGTGTTAGTGGGGTATAATTGTGGGAGTTATGTTGGGATTTGCACTTGGAAGACGTATTTGGTTGTACATTATACTCATTTTATATACTTTTGATATATATTGAGAGAAAACTTTAAAAAAATTGTAACCTTTCTTGTAATTTGAGAAGATAAGGGGCAATGCTGCAAAAAGTGCAATCAAACATTATATAATGCATTCATAAATTTGTAAAAATAAAATGAAAGATCATGATATTTTATTTTTACAATTTATGGTCGTACTTTTTGTAGCATTGTCCCTTATGTCTTCAAACTGCAAGAAAGATTACAATTTTTCAAGCATTTTTCTCCCAGTATACCTTTGTTATGATTTTTTTTTGTTTTATTATACACTGAGAAAAATATAACAGAAAAAATTACTGTTTTTAACTGCATTTGAGCCACATGTCCGTCTTTTGATAAAAATTATCGTTTTTTAACAGGAAAATGTTCGGTTTTATCTATAAATATGACGTTTAAAACTAGTGTATTTGCTTTTAAAGAACAGTAATTTTTATTAAAAGACGGACATGTGGCTCAAATACAGTTAAAAGCAGTAATTTTTTCTGTTATACTTTTCTCAGTGTAACTTACTATATTGCAAAATAATTTTTTGTGTAAAAAAATAAGAATTACTATATATTATATAGCAACTAATTATGTAAATATATCAATAAATTAGTTGCTAAAGAAATATTAAGATAGAAATTTTCCATATAATGAGAAGTGTATCCGTAATTACACTGAGAAAAATATGACAGATAATATTAACGTTTTTATCTTCGTTTTAGACACACGTCAGTTTTTCAATAAAAATTATTGTTTTTTCTTTCTTTTTTTTTTTAAAGGAACAATTTCTGTTTTAAGTATAATCATAATAACATTTAAAACCAGTGACCTTACTTTTAAAAGCAGGAAATGTTGACATAAAGATTGATATGTATCTAAAACAAAGTTAAAAACAGTAATAATTTCTGTTATATTTTTCTCAATCTATAAATTATTGTTAAACAAGCAATATTTTTTCTTTCATTGAAGGCTAATAATATTTATGATAAAATGTAGCAGGCAACATTTTGTTTATTGGGTTTTAGTTTATTGGGTTTTATACCCAAATAAATGGCTTTAAATTTTCGATTATTTAAATATATTTGTATAATCATATATAGTGAAGATATAGTGTACGTTTGTGACAGAAATTGCAGTACTGTATTCAAGTATTCATAGGCATACGTGTACTTGTGGGCAGTTTAAGCATATGATATATCTGAAGTTAGGTACACGTAATCCTGTTTCAAATATATACTTTATACGAATGCAAGGTACAATGTATTTTATTGTGAATATAACGTTTTATATTACATTTATAGGAATTGAGCTATATTGAAGTTACAGTAAAACTTATATACATTATTGAAGGAGAAGTTATGGCAATCATAAAATTGATTTATCAGAATTCGTATTAAAGTTGCCATAAAATTTTGTTACGTTTTGCACTGACGCAAGATGGTTCTGAGAAACAATCGTTTTATTAATAATAATTTGATGATGGGATGTCTCAAAACTCAAACAGAGTGGAAAAACTTAAGGGATCATGTTTGATAAAATGTAGAAATTTATTTATTGGAATTATTAAATTTCTTTACCGAATCAGCGATTCTTATTTATCAATGATTGCTTTGTTTATTTTGTACATAATATTTTCATTCTTTAGATAAAACGTTATATATATCGTTTAACCAAGTATGTACCACCCTTCCTTTACTTTACATATTCAGAGGCCTTTATTCATCAAATTTACATACGTATTATGTAATAAACACATGGATACACACTTAGACATTTAGTTTGGTTTCATTGTAAGGATGCTCGAACAGACAAATTCACTGTCGTAAATATAACTATGATATAATTTGACTTAAGTTCAGAATAATCTATAAAACTATTTTATAACAACTCATAGATATGTGTATATATACATTATTTTTTAATATCATGTATTATAAATAGATATTAAAATACATATGACTGCAGTTATTTTTAACTAATACTTTGTTTCAAATAAATCATGCTATATTATAAGAAATATTATGATTGAACATCTATACTATAAATTCCAGCTTAATTATAACATATAATAGAAACAACTAATCAATTTCACCCAGCATGTGTTTAATCAAGAAATTGAATACTATTGACAAAAGAAAAAATAAAACTCAAGGTCTGATACTTAATAAATGCACAACAAAATAAAGTGGTTTATTATTGAATTATGAAATAGCACGACTTTAATTATTGACATCAATGTAAATACAACTATTATTAAATTTCGTTTACATAGTTGAGAAACTTGACTCCAAATAAGTGTCTTTTGTGTTTTCGCTTGTCAATGTCCTTTTAACGTATAATTTTGCCTCGCCATCGTTTAGGTGTACGCATATTCCAACTGCATTACATAATACATCACTTCGTTTTCGTCCATTCATATTTTATCAAACAAACATTATTTAAGAAAGGAAATATCTTTTAAGTCTTCAGTGTGATAAAATTTATTGTGTCTTTGCAATCGTTTGAAGTAAGTTTATTTTAAATTACATAAATTGTACGCACACCCAGTAATATGAAAGATTATATATATATATAACAGTATATATCTACGATTACTCTGAGATAAAAAGTATCAATTTTTAATAAAAAATTGACTAATTTGGCATTATACTCAGAGTACATCATTATATGGAAAATTAAATGATTAAAATTTGTTAAATTAGTTTATTAAAAATAATAATTGTATGCAGTTTCATATAATTTAATAATCTGTTTATTAAATTTTAGTAAACTGTTTAATAACTGGCTTATAAACGACATAGACAATAGGTTAACGTCACTAAAGAGCGACATCTAACGGACAAAACATAAAATAAGTTTGCCATAAATGAGAATTCAGTTTATTATAACTTTTAATACTTGGTTTCTAATTTTTAATATTTTTTCTCTCCCTGTATATATTAACAATTATTAAATGGTAATAATATTTTATTGGACATTTTTTGTATTATCAAATCAACATAATTTGTTTTGTTAATACATTTTTTTATTTCGCCTTTTGATTATATATTCCAAGACTCGGAACATTTGAAACGGATCGTTTCTCCGCGTTATACCGATAAGAGCGAATGAATAGCGCGCGTTTGATTTCCTAGCGAGCGTTCGGTATCTTTAAAAATGAATTGATAAAAAGTTAAAGCCGGAGCATAATGTTTACCGATTCGTGGCCACGAAAATGGGATAACGCAGATTTGTTAAGACAATATCCGTACTTTTACTTATCTTTCATAGTCGAATTGGCAATAAGGACAGGCTAATAATTAAACTAAGTGCCGAGGGGAGGGAGAGTGGGGGTGGGGGGGGGGAGATAAAAAAAGGACCATAAAAGCTTGTCGATTAATAAATGTACACCAGACCATGTAACTTGTGCGTTTGTATTCATCTTTTTATCTTATCTATGGTGCGATTGGTCGACGTGTATTTGTAAGATGTATTTTTTTTTCATTTTTAAAGCGCGCCTTCGTTAGTTTGAAAACTCTTCCATATATGTAGATATAATCGCATGAACAAATTGAAATATTATTTGCTATTTTAATCTTGAGACATGGCTCAAAATTGTTTAAATTGAAAAAGAAAAGAATTGGAATAAGAATGTGGAATGTCTTTGGTGATTCAACAATAATTTTTTTCTTATTTCTATTAATTTTTAAGTCTTAGAATTTGGGTTATTTGTGTAATGATAACAAATTTTGATATAGTTTTGATCATAGATTACAATTTTTATGAAACTAATTTTATTATTATTATTGTAGAAAATGTTTACACTGAGAAAGAAGAATAGCTTTATTGCAAGCAAGCTTTTAGATCACAGGAATTAATGCACCGTCACGATCGTTAGAGTTCAATAGCACAGTGGTTACAGTATTAGCGTTAGGGTACTTCAATAGTGTTAGGTGCGTGGTTCGATTCTCGGCAGTTGCAAATTTTTCTAACCGATATTGTCAAGTTGGTTATAATAGACACATTTCTATAGTAAAAATATAATAATGTAATAAATCGTATATAATAATAAACAAATTATTATGATATACTTTATTAATGTAATATATTTTATTAATTATTTAATTTCAAAAAAAAATATGATTTTTCGTCTCATCACTCATCGCACTATTACCAATTAACAATGTAAATTAACAATATTATGACACACACTTAATTCGTCGACATATGATCTGTCACATTATTTTAATTAACGCAACATTCAATGAGCCAAGTCGGATGAGAGGCGCTTAAATAAAATAATACGATTAGTACGAGACGTATTTAAGGCGCGAAGATATGTATTTAAATAACAACGAACAAAAAAAATCTATAATGATTGGGCATTAATTTAAAAGTGGATAAGACGGCAATTTATAACGCGAGATAAACGTCATTAACAAGCCGGCTTGTCATTGCCGGCGAAATGGTGTAATTTCCATGTTACTCGTTTAATCCAGTCGATCGTGGAAAACGGCTCTCGATTTGCGTCGTAATTGAGTGTTTATTGCGGCAAACGGCCGAGCGTTTGTTTGCTTGCAATAAGCTATTCTTCTTTCTCAGTGTCTAGCTTCATAAAAATTGTAAGTAGAAATTTCAATCGGGCCAAAATATGGCCCGGATAGGGCAACCGTACTTCTTGATCAGGCCCTGATAAGGTTACTATGTGGATGTAATGCCTGGGATTAATGTGGTCCCAAATAATATATTACTGAATATTCATCAGGCCATGATCAGGCCATGATCAGGTCATGAATAGAGCTTATCTCACTGTGGTGATTCCTTAAAATGAAGGTTTTTAGTTTTCTTTAAAATTGATAGAAAACTATGAATTTAATGACCTTTAATTATTATATATCAGGCTGACCTGATCAGGGCCTGATCAAAGTATCGATAATTAAGATCCCCCGATAGGATCCTGGTACGGTACTAAAGTGAACGCCCCTATTAGGGTTACCCATATTCTAACCACATCGGGGCCCTAATATACTTAGGGCAAACCCAATTTCTACCCTGATCGGCCGCGAAATTCGGCTGGAACTTTCAAGTATCTAATCGAGGGCCCACCTTTTGTTTATGCTCGCAGGGAGAATCAATTGACGAAGATACAAAGATGACGGACATGAGTCAACAAGAACTGTCGGAGCCGCACACCAACGGCGTCATGGACGACGGACTCACCGACGAGGAAAGGAGCAAAATGAGACCGGCCGATATCGACGCGGTGAGATCACTTTTTTCATCGTTTTCAATTGCGTTTTATTCGCTTTTCAAGTTTTCAACGACCAAACAAGTTTTCGCCTTCGCTTCTTCCCCCCCCCCCCCTCTTTTCTTTCTGTTTTGGTTTTGTTTTCGTTTGTGCTCTGATTATGATCTGCAAACGTGAATTAGTTATGAAATGCACTTCATTAATTACTTAATTAAGTGTAGCATATTATTATCGTGCAGTTTTGTTGCAAATTTGTAATTTTATTTCAATACAATAATTGTAATGTGATTAAGTTGTGGCATATCGCTTCGTGCCTCCTGCACTGTGGTAAAATTAATGAGAATTTGTGGAAAAATAATAGAAACGGAGGAATAGAACCCTTTTTTTTTGGTCACTAGTATACGTCGTCGTTTAAAACTGTGGTGAGAATGTGAGGGAGGGTGTGGCTTAATTTTATTTAGTTACAGATATTTATAAAGTAAGGGTACTTCTGAGTGATGGTAAAGGGTGCTACTCCCAAATGTGAGGTAAAGAGTTCTATTCCTTGGTTTAAACAAACATTTTTTCTAATATAGTCCTACTAATATACTATATCGTATTATAAAAATATGTATAAACACACACACACACACACACACACACACACATCTCTCCAAGTTAATGAAAAAAAAGTAGCAACCTAGTCAAATCAAAAGTAGAATTACTAAAAGGAAAATTACTGAGTTTATTAATTTAAGATTTATTGTCCTTTACTTTTAAATAAATAAACAAGTTGGAAGTTTACCAGACATAATGTGAGATATTAAATATAGAAAAAAATAATAACAGTTTCAATTATTATTTAAGGAAAAACGATTTTAATATCCATTTGTTTATTTTGTGTATTATAAATAATTTTGTTTTCATAAATTAAATTAGGATTATATCATACTAATTTCAAACATTATGAAATATGTTTAGCTTTTTATCAATAGCTATAATTTTATTCAGATTCTTTCAACTTTTTGTGTTTTCATTTTTGGTATACAAGGTAAATTTAGAAGCAATATATTTTCAATGATTATTCAAGAAAGTGACATTCATAATCGCGTATCCCTATTAAAAGAGGTTATTACACTGCTATTTCTCTTAGTGTCACGTTTCTGAATCGAGCTTTTTCTTGGATGTTATACAGCAAATGAGTAATACACTTCTACTTATCAACATTCAAAAGAGAAACCTTGAGGAAATATTCTGTGGATACAGTTTATAAATGGACCCATGATGACATAAATGTCATTTTTGGTACATTTGTTTATTATCATGTTTATTTCAAAAACATGTTTTTTATATATATTTATATAATGTTATTCTATTAAACATTAGATTATAATAAATAAATTTGTATATAATATTTCCGTTTATATTTCAAGGATAATATTGTATTAAGGTTCAAATTTTTACGAGCCTAATTTGTCTATTAATATAATTTATATAATTAAATCATATTCAATAATCTTATTAGTGAAATTTTATTTATATAACTCATTAATTTTATATTTTTACCAAAACATGTGTAAAATAATTATATAAAAACCTTTTTTGTCTGTTTGTTTTGATTTGAAAATAAGACAAATATTGAAGTTATTTCATCGAATTTAAAATTAAACTTAAAAAAAAGAGGGTGAAAAAACTTAATAATAATTCAAAGTGAAAGAAACAAAAGGAGGTAAGAAAGTGTTCGTTTTGTATTAAATCTATACGCATCTTTCTTGGACGAACAGTGGAGTTGTGTAGCAGACTTGTATTTAATTAATTAAAGTATATATGTTGAAACAATAAATAATATAATTAATCAACATTGGTTCACAGGACATGAGAGAAATGGAAAGAAGAAAGAGGGTAGAAATGATGATCAATTCCAGACTTTTTCGAGAGGAACTGGAACGTATTATAGAGACGCAAATGAAAGATGGAGCAGGGCCTTCAGGTCTTTTACAACAAATATCTGAAATGATGGGCCCTCAAGGCGCACGTTTCAACGCCAATGTTTTCAAAAGTAAGTACAAATATCTTGCCAAAAGCGCTTAAAAGTTAACAAACGTAAAATCGGAGATCGTAAAATATAATTGTTTAAAACAAATTACAACAATGATTGGAAATATTTTTATGATTCAAATTATATTTCTTTGTTAGTTTTATGAAGTCAGGTGTTTTAATATTTTATCAAATTATTCATAAGATATAACATTAATAAATTCTTTATAAAATATAAATAATAGTATATTACTTGATAAGGAAAAAGGTCGTTTTAAGTCGGTACCCTAAGCCAGGCGCAAGACCACCCAGTTTAAAACCACTTTTTTCCGGAATAGGGTATAGTTTTATTCACCTTAAAAGTAATATGTTGCACTTTATTTTTAAAGCGAATATAACAAATATAACGATACATTTAAAATATAAAAATATTATAGATTCCGGTGTAATTCCATATTAGATGTGTATTTAATTTTGAATTAATGCTCTGATTCAGATTCGAACTGCGTTGTTCCAATCAACGATATTCGAGGCGTAGAAAATATGGGTTACGCAAAAGGCGAGAAGCTGCTTCGATGCAAATTAGCGGCAGTATTTCGGCTGCTCGACTTGTACGGTTGGACGCAAGGCGTGAGCGGAATAATTACTGCGCGCTTAAATCAAGACCAGGAACACTTCCTGATCAATCCCTATGGTCTACTGTATCACGAGGTCACCGCATCGAGTCTCGTCAAGGTGGATATGCAGGGTGCCATCGTCGAGCAGGGTACAACGAACTTTGGCGTACATCTCGCAGGATTTCAGCTTCATTCGACAATACACGCTGCCAGGCCGGATATCAAGTGCATCGTGCACATCGCTACTCCGTCTGTTACGGCTGTAAGTCATTTATTTAGACCCATCAAGCCAATCGACGCCAAGTATCGTACATTCAGACATGCCATCAGTTTATTATTTATTTGTAAATCATTATTGCCTCTAATTAATCGTTAAAAGTTCATTTATTATTTAAACCCTTCGCATCGCGCGTAGGTTGCCATTAGATTTATTTTGTTTTATTAAAATACTGTGAAACATAGTGAATGCAAATATTAATAGCTTGATAACAAATTTTCAATAATGTTTCTTTATTAAGAATAGTCTTATATTTTTGTATGTCTTTTACAGTGTAACATAGATGAATATCTGATTTTGTTTGATCTTAGACAATTGAGGATAGAAAATATTTAATGAACCCATCTGAGGGGAAAAACTTTTACTTGTTGATAACGATAAAAATTGTTCTATGTTGAAATATGTGGAATTTCATCGTTTGTAATTGTTTAATTTGATTATTTTCATGTGCAGATATCTTCCATGAAAAGCGGATTACTGCCATTAGGTCAAGAAAGCATCGTCGTAGGCGACGTAAGTACGCACCAATATATTGGTGGCAATATGGAACCTGAGGAAAAGGAAAAGATTGCACGAAATCTTGGTCCAATTAACAAGGTTATGTTGCTAACCAACCGCGGTGCCCTATGCTGTGGTGAAACCGTAGAAGAAGCATTTTATAACGTGTATAATACTGTACTGGCGTGCGAAACGCAGCTCAAACTTATGCCAGTTGGCCTTGAAAACATCAATCTTATCAGCGAGGAAACCCGAAAGGCAATGTACGAAGCATCTCGGAAACCTCCTGCACCGCATCAGAGTGCAACGGAACAGCCCGCACTGGCGGAAAAACTCGAAAAACGTTGGAAAATTGGCAATACGGAGTTTGAAGCCCTCATGCGCATGCTCGATAACGCCGTTAGTATTCAATGAATTAATATGTATTTAGAAGTAGTGCATAGCGCAAATTATATACTTTTATTCATAATAAATAAGTAACGTACACAATGAAATAAAATTTGATAAAAACTATGTAAATATTATTAGTTATTTTTTTTATAGTTGAGATTTTTTGAAGTCATTGTTTGTACTTTTTTGTAATGTGGGATTAAGATTACAGTTTTAATTAAAAGCAAGGTATAAAGTATTCAATTTAAATTGAATATAAACTTCTAAATAACTTTAATTTTTTTAGTTATTAGTTTTAATACTATTATGAAAAATATACACAAATGTTACAATATTGTCTAAATATTGGTATTAATTATTGCATATAATATAACGTTTTTAAATTTCACTTTTAACAGAAAGTCTTTCTAATTTTCTCGAATTAGAAATTCATTAATTAATTCACTTAATTTGTTTCAATTTTTATAATGATATCTATATATAATTTAACAAATTTTTAGTTAATTTCTAACAGTAATTATACTTTTTTTCATTATTATTATCATTTTAAACTTAATATTTCTTCGTTTATATTATCTATTTTTATTAATTAATATCGATTGGTTATAATTTTTCAGGGATTCCGTACAGGTTACATTTACAGACATCCACTAGTTAAAAGTGAACCTCCACGACCACGGAATGATGTCGAAGTACCCCCGGCTGTGTCATCCGTGGGATATTTACTTGAAGAAGAAGAATTGTACAAACAAGGGTATGTTGTATCAATATCTTGAAATATTTTCAATTAAATTTCTTTTTTTATTTAATTAAAATTATATATTTTATGCATGTTTAGGCTGTGGAAATGTAGTCGAAAAGGAACTGACCGAACTCGTTGGCTGAATTCACCGAATGTTTACCAGAAAGTCGAGATCCTAGAAACAGGCACGCCTGATCCAAAGAAAATAACAAAGGTAGAGGTCATAACGTTCGAAAACAAGAAAGAATAATTTTCCATGAGTCAATGAAAAGTCTCCGTAAACATTCCTTTCTCAATTCTATCTATTTATAAAAACGAGAATAATGTCTTAGTCGAGGAAAAATCCTGCAAATTATCCGTTTTGTTTTTAAACAGACAATAAAAATAAATCGCAATACAGTACAATATCCTAATTAAATTCAACAATATTATCGAACGTTTTGATTTTTAAGGAGTTTTAGATAACTTTTAAATTTTGAATTAAAACGTTTTTATAGTAGATAGTATATGATATTGCATTTATATGAAATTATTAAAAGCGTTGATGTCTAGTTATCTAATCGTTGAAGAACTAAGATGTGTATTAATGTTTAAAAAGTTAACCAATCGATATATAATATATACAAATGCCAGAATATTCAATATTGCAAAGTTTCTGTGATTCTATGCAACATTTATCTGCAGCTATTTACGGCAGTTATGATTTTTATATTTATACTATTATGAACAATTTTTTATACACTGAGAAAAAAATAATGGTACAAATTACGAAGCTTATTTGCGAAGTTGTGAAATACTTTATTACTTAGAAGTTGTACCCATTTATTTTTAACTTTTGTCAAGATCCTTTTAGCTTTAACAAAGATAATATGAAAAAGATTGTAAAAGATTTTGTTAAAACTTGGTTAAACAAATTGGTATAATTTCAAAAGTTTTTGACAAAAGTAAAAAACAAATGAATACAATTTTCAAAGAATGAAGTACATATCCATTTTAATAATAATCTTCGTAATTTTTACCAACATTTTTCTTGATGTGTATTTATAGTATTAAATGAATTTTAAAATTTGATCTAATATTTTACTTATGACTTTTTTTTGCGGATAAATTTGCAAAGAAATGAATCGTCGCTTTTAGATTACTGTGTTTGAAAGTATTCAAGATATTATCATATATATATATATTTATATATTTAGGAATTATGCAAATTTGTGCTATTTTTATTGCAGCTCATTGTCATAGGATGCTCGTATTTTTTAGCTTTTAATTCAATGTTAATTCAATGAATACATAAACTTGCTAAGTCAATTTACGATGCTTTACGCATTCGAGCGAGACTGAAATTACTAGGATGCAATTCCATGCTAGATCATTGTCTCGCTCGAGAACCCACAGAGTATTTAGTACTTTTTGAGATACAATGATAAATGTTTATGTGTGTTACAACATAGATATAAGTATCTATTGAAATGTTTATGTATTATTACAAACAAAACTGCCGTGCGAACGTTTTGCAAACATGCACAAATATAACGGAATATCCTTCGCACAGTCTTGTCATTTTTTTCTCAATAGTACATGATAATAAAAAGATTATCGAAATACTAACGGGTCATTGTTTCTTGTATTGGTGTGACACTTACTGATTAATCAAAAGTGTTTCACTTTTACTTATATAAAATTAAAATCTTATCGATTCAATTACGTAGGATTAATTGCATGAAGTTTTACTTTTTATAGAATCAAACGGTCTTTTATATTGTCTACTTTTTTTATTTCACGTTTTTTTTATATTTACATGCTAGATAAAAAAAAAGATGAAATTCTCCTAATATGTAGAATACTTTCTGACATAAATATGTCCCAGTAATGAATTTAACATCAGGATTAGGTTGAAGAGCATCATGCAAATCTGTTTGATTTATTTATTTTTTGATTAACTTAATTTCTTTTTCATGTTATATTTTGATAAAATTTTGTTAAACGAAAAATCGAACGATCGTGTTTTTTTGAGGACGACTCAGTATGAATGTGTGCCTATTGGTCATTGCTCGAGTGACCTTCGGTGTACATCCACTGCATTCGCAAAACCAGATCGAACGACCAGATGCGCGTATCGATATCTATTACAGATTTCGAGAAAGCTCAAGGTTGTTTTATAACGTTGATTGCTATATAGTCAATTCACATACAATTTTGTAACCTAGTGAATTTTAAAGAAACATTGTAAATCAGGCACACATCTCATGCAAGAGTCACTCTCATTGATGAAAACAAGGCGCTCGATCTTTTGTACAAACAAGCAAGATCTTTTGTGAAAACAAAAAAAAAATATTAGTCGCCAAGTTGTTGTCCGGAAGGTCGTTTAATGTTCTGGTTTTGTGCGCAGTGGGTGTCTGATGGATCTCCAACACATAGCAGTACACCAGTTAAGATTGACAGCGCTCTCCAATTCGTGCCGAAAAACACGAATCCCAGAGAGTTCAAACAAATCCAACAGCAGGTGCGTTCACGATGTTTACAATAAAATAAATGTATCATTATTGTCAAATATTCTAATATATATTCTTATTATTATTTAGATTAAAGATTATCGAAGAGCAGATAAAATTTCAGCTGGACCACAATCGCACATTTTAGAAGGTGTTACATGGGAAGAGGCAAAGAAGATGCAGGTATTTATTTTATATGTATATATATATATATATATATATATATATATATTGATGTGTTGAATAATATAACTAAATCTGTAGATTTATATTAAATGACATTTTTGTATTAAAACTATACAATAATTATTGTTTATAAAAGTGAATTAATGGCCAATATATTAACAAATTTTTAGGACGCAACAATGAGTGGTACCGGTGAACAAGTGGTTTTAGTAGGTGCGGCAAGCAAAGGCATCATACAGCGAGGATTCCAACACAATGCCACGGTCTACAAAACGCCTTACGCAAAAAATCCCTTCGATACTGTTACGGATCAAGAACTTGATCAGTACAAGAAAGAAATCGAACGCAAACAAAAGGGAGACCCTTGTAAGTTATTTTTAATATATCGCGTAATCAATTTGATATTTAATTTTCATTATACAAGTAGCTGTTTAATTTTCTATAATTTTTGTTCATTACAGATGATGAGTCTCAATCCGAATCCGAAGCCTTATCGTCTTTCAATATTAGCCGTGCCACACACGAATCTAGCACTGCCAAAAGTCCAATACAATCTCCAGTTTCTGTGACATCAGAAACTGAAGAAGAAAGTAGAGATGGTAAATGATTTATTTACAACTACAGCTGAACTTTGTAGGAAATTATTTGAATAACGATCGGTTCGAAAAACTCAGAGATTAATGACTGTTATTTATGAAATAAGATAAGAAGTAGTAAACTACTTAATTACAATAATTACTTTTCTTTTCAATTATTCATTGAGGCAATTCAGTTTATTTCTACATTTACTTAAAGTCAACTTATTATTTTAATTATAGAGCCACGAGTGTTACGGATAGAAACTAAGCAAGTGCCTCTTCCGAGTCAGCCAGAAGTTGTTCTTAGTGATGGTAAAATTAATATTTTATATATTATTTCGAGTTTATGGTTTAAAATGAAAGAAATATCTTTTTTTATTATTTAAATATATTGTTTCAATTGATAGGTAAAATAAATATTTCCAATAATATAATAATTAATTAGCCTTTAACAATTTCTCAATAATGCTAATTAAATTAGTTGTAAATATTTATCTTGCTGTATATAACAATATATTTTGATGATGTCATTAATGTGTTTGGTATGTTTTTTTCTTTTTGCACGATGTATTGAATCGACATCTTGAAATTTGTAATGATGCATGCGCATGTTGGATTCAAATTCGTAAAATTAGGATTGACCACCGTAGATTTTCCGTATGCGCATCAATCTCAAATAAAGGCACAATTTTCAAGTGAAAAGTCTGATAAAATTGGAGGTGAGCTTTGTACTCTTGTATTCTCAACTTTATTTATTGTAACTATTAACACTTTTGTTAGTTTAAATTGTTTTCAATGCTTAAAATAATAATAATAATACAATATTAATATTTAATTTGTATTTTTTATATATTAATTTTGCAAACATAAAGTATTTATTATTAACAATTAGTTATTTCATTTATTTTATTTTTATTCAAACTTATTAAAACAAACTAACTGTCATTCCAGTAATAATATTTCATGATTTTTTTTGTTTGTTTTTAATTTTTTTATTAAAAAATCTTTAAAATTTAAGTAGAATAGTGAAATATGGTTTACATGAAATATTCTTTGAGATTTTGTTGCTTATTATATACGATTGTAGCACATTTGTATTGCATGTTTTGTTGTTTTTTGAATGTGCAGCTGATGCAACGACGCAATTCCTTAATGAGATGCGGCGTTCAGAAATTCGTGCAGGAAATCGAGGACAAAGTAAGTTTTTCTGCTTTACGATTTCCGTTATAAATAACTTGGAATGTTTATTAAATGGTTTCATTATATGTGGTTTCATTAATAGATTTCAATGTATAAAGGATTTAATGAAAATATTTGTGAAGATATTTATGATAGTACTAATGAAGCTTTTTGCAAGATTTGTACAAATAATCGTAAATGTTTAAATTTAAGCACTACCATAACAGCGTCAATTTCAATAAATTTATATAACTTAATTTGATAATTAAGTAAGCTTTTATTCGTACAATTGCATCTGTAGCTTAGTCTATTTCAAGCTTTACTGATCTATTCATTTTTTATATGCATGCTAATTATTTGATAATATGATTCAGTTTTAAATAATAATATTGTTAATATAAAATAAGTACATAACCTAGCTTTTTTTTCACTCGTCATTTTTAAGCTACAATTTCACACACATAATATATTAATAATGCTCAACGAATAGGGTTCATTGGAATTATGTGTTAAAAACAGTTCAACAATTTATTATTCACTGATCATTATCAAATAATTAACATTAAAATTAAGGATCTGTTGACAAAAATTCAGGTACTTGTCAAGTAATAATAACATTTTTGTTAAAAAAATTAAGTACTTTTAAAATTGTTTGTATTTGGAATGAAAATTTGATAATTTGTATACTCTATCTGATTTACAGCTTTTGAATTTTAATTTGTATAGGTTGAATAATAATGTTAAAAGAACTACCTTGATTTACTCAGTATCCAATTAACGGTGATCATTTTTCGAAAATTATGATAGGCGAAGAACTTTTTGTTTACATATTGATTACATTTTGTTTATAAGGTTTCATTGTTTTCAATTTTTGACCGTTATTCTTTAATAATCAGTTTTCATTCATGGTATTTGGTAATGAAAGCTAATAGTAATTCAATCGTATTTAATCGTTTTTAAAAAATATCAAAATAAAATACTTGTTTTTAAGTCCGCAGATCCTTATTAAAATTATAAAATCTAAACGATCATTACATTTGCTTGAATTGTTTGGCTAAATTCGTTGCAGATTCTGGTTTCATGAGTAGATGCAACAGCAATGAGTTTATAGACGCACGTACCTTCTTCGCATCACCTCCTAGTCATACTGCATTAGTTACTAAACGCACCACCATAGCAAAACCAATGCACCCTGCTTTAATTAATATCTCAAAACACAGTTCGGTTAATAATCAACTGAAGTATGAATATTTAAACAATTATGAAAAAGTGTTCCTAAATGTTGAAAAGAATTCTCCTACTAATAGCCAACTAAATGAAAAATCTCGAAACAAAGCTCGTATATCCTTGTTTTCAACTGAAGTTTGTAATAAAAATGCTTATAATGACAAAGATTCTCCACTTCTTGCTGAAAAATTTTCGAGTTCGGATTCGGAAAAGTGGATTCCTCAGAGTCTAATA
Source organism: Leptoteleia sp. ZL-2020 (assembly GCA_022817305.1). Classification (NCBI taxonomy): domain Eukaryota; kingdom Metazoa; phylum Arthropoda; class Insecta; order Hymenoptera; family Scelionidae; genus Leptoteleia; species Leptoteleia sp. ZL-2020. Next base: position 42,385 of record JABFPN010000198.1, on the reverse strand, counting down.
CAACAAATCATTTGTAATATTTCACACGCATCGAATGCGGAAGAAGATACAACTGACGTAGAGGACATGTTGGATGATATATCACATCATAATAAAACAAATGAATGCTGTGATTCTAAAAATATCACATGCTTAGACATTAAAACAAAGGATTTTCAAATTACTAATAAAAGTAATTCATTTGATATTGCGGAATTAGAAAATATTAAAATATTCGCACCAATTGAAACTGAAGAGAGTGGAAAAATTAATACTTCAAAACAAGAAAAAGTGGAAACAAAAACAAATTTAGATTCAAAGAATCTTATTTCTAATTTAGAAAGAAATGAAAATGCCAAAAAGATTATACAATGTACAAATGAGCTTAATAATAATGAAGGTTTTGATATTAATGAAGAAATAGTTAGTATGAAAAGCGGGGATTTTGCGGATAATTTTAATAGATTAATTAATGATGAACATTCTGAAGAAGAGATCCAGAAGACTACATCTGATACTGATTGTAATGAACAAAATCATGAGAAAGAAATCACTGAAAATACAAATGAAATCGAAGAACATCATTTTGATGACAGTGATACAGAAACTGAAAGCAATCCGTTTTTCAAATTATGGGATGATGTGTACGGATGTTCGACATCTGATGCAGAAGAGAAAAATGAAAAAAAATTAGATAATGAATCCGTTGAAGATGACTTCGATGTACGTACAAAGTGTACAAATGTTGAAGAAATGGTTACTGATACTGTAAATAATTCGTGTAGCGTAACGCAAAATGAAACTGCTGAAAATCAAGATTTAAAAGCAACAGAGAGTTCTGACGAGCTGGTGAATGAATTAATTAGTATTTTGCAATCAGATGAAAACAAATCTACTTCAAGTAATTCTTCGAGCTCTATTTTAAACAGTACTTATATTTTTGAGTACTTTGAAAACGACCATTTATCAAATAATAATAGTTCAGCTTCGTCCTCAGCATCTAAACACGATATAAATAAAGAATTCAATGGCGATCTTCCCTCACCAATACCAAGAAGCGACGTTCATATTAACATCAAGGATTTAATGCCAGTAGAATGTTTAGATAAAATCATTACACCCAATCCAGTCAATTTGCCTATTCCCGACAATTCACAACCTGTATTTCAGAAGAAGAAAGAAGATCCTTTCACAGTTCCCTTAGTGCCGGAAAAACGAAAGAGAAGAGTAACCAAGTCTGAAGAAACATCAGATTCTGATAGCGAGATTTCCTCTTTGTGTTTAGACAAAAAGCGAAGAAACACTGTAATGTTTTACAATATATCTGATAATTACGACCTTAACAATGATCAAGAATCAGATGACGATCAAATAGAATATCCTCCTCGAGTTGAACGTCAGGACAGCATAATCGATGTAATAAACAGTATGAAGCTTAAATTCACCCCAGCAAAAAGACCTCAGAGGCAACTTGAAGACTTCAGTAAAGATGACAGCAATGTGTCTACGAAATATAGTCTTAATGCAACAGACATGAGTATGATTTATAGGATCGTGCCAACCAACATAGATAATGGAAGTAAAAACAGTTCTTGCAATGATTTGACGATCCTCAAAAATCCAAACTGCTTTTCCGAAACTAATATAAACGTTGACAATGAAAGGAAAGATGTGGACTGCACTGATTTGTTTTGGCTTGACCTTGCGTATAACGTTAAATCTAATAGAGAATCAATTGAACATGATAGCTCGTCGGATCTTAGCGTTCGATCCAAAGATCAAAGCCTTTATGAACGAGGGCTTGATATTTTAGAGTTGCCACAATCCACTTACCAAGAACTAGTTGCGAACGATGATTTATCATTTTCGCACGAAATGAGCACTTCTGCCGATGAATTACTGGCCGAATTGAATAATACCGAAGTTTTCGTGTTTGCCTCGAATCTCGTAAATGACATTTTGTACGACGTATCTTGTTTGAATATTAGTAAGTCAAAGTCAAGTAATGCTGTAAGCAATCAAATACAAACTGTAGTTAATGCGAAATTGGAGGCATTGGACGTGGCAAAGAAGTGCACGTCCGAATTGATCTCAGCTACGTACGAATGTGCTGAAGATATATTAAATAATTCTATATCTTCGGCGACCAGTGATGATGTTACTGTTATTAAAGAAGTTATATACCACATTGTATCGAAGAAAAATAAAAAGTTGTCCAATATTGAGAAGAATGAATGTAAAAGTTCAAATAATGGAATACTGGAGTCCGCCGAAAGTCTTTCTGATACAGCTATTATATGTGATTTAAACACTACAGATGAAAGTATTAACAAGACAAGATTAGATGAAACATTTACTTTTACCTCATCCTCAGATTTAGATAATATCGTGGAACAAGACTCCGCTTCGGATTCTACAGATCTCCATGATACCAAGTCTGATACTAGCAAAGAAAAGGAAATGACTTGGTTTTTGGATGAAATGTGGAGAAAAAGGGAGGAAAAGGTAGAACGACAATTAAATCTAATGCGTAATGACGCGCTTGATAATTTAAATACATATGCTACTTTCGAAGAACCAGAAGATTTAGATGCTGTGACGGAGGTATGTGTTTATCCTTCAGAAGAATTAGAAATTGATTACAGTTCATATAGTAGATTAACACCTATTATTGAAAGCACAGAAGAACAGGAGAAATTCGATGATAGGGTTGAGGAGGATTTGGAAGTCAAAAGTGACCGGGTAGTTGAAAGTGAAGATGAAAAGAATGCAGAAGATCATAAAAACGTTTTGAGGAGCTTTGTTTCTCTAGATTGTTTGTCAATTTCTTACGATACCGGAGAATTTTTGAGACTTGAAAGTGAGGTTTCCGGAGATAAACTTTGTTGCGATTTCAACGAAACACAGGACGAAACTCTGTTTCAAGTACCTGATTATGAAGATACGTCCCTTTGTCGTGTTGTTTCGCAATTTAACTTGGCCAATTTGTCTATGTAGAAATATTTTTGTCATTCGAGTTAATTACGTAAACATGGCGTTCTTAAACTTATTTTTAAATTATGTTACAATAATTTTTTTCGGTTTTATATTCCACTGCTTAAATTTATATAAATTTAAAAACTAGTCTTAGAAAGAGTCTGAAACATAAAATTTTATATTTTTTCAAAGTTTTTAACTTGAATAGTTTCAGGCTATTTGTTTTATGTATCAGAAATATGAAAAATTGTTTGATACATTGTAGAAATCTTTTTTTTAAGTTTTGAATATTACATTTGAATACCGCGAGGTTGCGTAATATTTATAAAATATAACGATGAAGGATTATCTATAAATTGTATTATTTAGTTTTATCTTCAATGCTTACATCAGAGATTCTAAATGTTAAATGAAGAAAATTGATCTATCGAATATAAATCTCTACTTTTTAAAACACTTTTTGCTGTGTATATAACATACTTAAAGGCAATTATATTTTTAAAGAAATAAACACATTATATAAACAATTTTTGTTATTGTTAATTCAATATAAGTACTACAATTTCCAAGAAAAAATTTATTGAAGTTGAAGGTTAATATTTAATTTTCATAACAAACGAAAGGACAAATAAAGGTTTTATTGTACGAACAATGAATATCGTAAGTTAAATAGAAGAATGATTCGGAAAAATATTTTCCCTTAAATACATATGGGGCTTCAAATATTTCACGCTTGAATTACTTCCATCACACATTATTGCACGTTAGTTTAATACTCTTAATCATCATCATTTGAGGTAAGATAACATATTCATTCTTCATTCATATCAAATCATAATATTGCATCATATTAAGAAACATAATTACTTTTTAACATTTCTTTGTCATTTATTATTTTAAATGTTTTTATTTTGATTCCAGGAGAAAATACTGTAAATGGCGACCACTCAGATGCACATCATAGCACTTTTTCGCACAGTAGTAAGGAGGTAAGTTATTTCCATTTCGTCACTCAATGTTATAATTCTTCCATAATTGCAGCAATTACAGATTATGAAACTAATTTAATATTGCATAGTATTATTAAAAAAAATTGAATTAATTTATAAAAATTGCAATTGTGGGAGATTTCTTATATTAACACAATGTTTATGGATGTTCTCACTTTCTCCACTGCACAATCAAATTACCAAAAAAAAAATCTTTATATATAAATGCATTTAATTTATTCACTTTAATTGTATCAATTTATTCATTTGACTGAGAATGATAAAGTTGTCTATTAAATATGTTAAAACCTTATTTTAAATATACTAAGAGCATTCGAAAAGTAATACACTATAATTTATTTATCTCAAATGTGGAACATATAGCCTTGTAAAATAAGATAGGAATTGCCTTAATTCAATCATTAGGTCTAATGATTATAATATAGTAAAATGTCTATTCATTTCATTGGCTTTATAGTAATATTTATGAAAAGCGCCCATTCCCTTTTGATATCATTCTTGAAACTAATGAAGTAGTCATTTCTTTGCTCTTCACAACATAGTTGAACTCAAATTATATTTCATAAAATTTCTTGAAAAAGCTTTTAGAATTAAACATGTGAAACTTCAGTGGCGTTTAACAGTTAATTGAATATACTTTTTTTTCACTGTCGTTTAGTTGTCAATACATGGTTTTATTAAGATACATCAATTTTCTTGAATTGATTGTAGATGAGCGATATTTTCCTTTAGAAATGTTCAACCTTTATATATGTATATAAAATTGCATGCAATTTTGAGTCGTATGTAAAACATAAATAAAACAAATTTTGGTGCATTACTTTTATGAATACTCTTAGCAAATGGTGTTTAAAAGATAAATATTCATTTAATTTTATTTTGTTGTACTTGTTATTGTCGTAATTTATAAACATCAGAGTCACTATCATCACACGCACAGAGAACATGCCTAAAAATTTCTCTACTAACGAATATCATTTACTTAAGCGCAGACATTAGTTTCGTTAACGATATATGTATGAAATACATTCGTGTATTTTCAGTCACTGCACATACATGTTGCTTACTTTTCTTTTTATTTTAGTAAAATATCTGCGTTTCAGTATAGATGTTAAATCGAATATTGCCAACTCAACGGTTTACGAGGGATTCTTTAGTATCATGCAAGAATATGTTGAAATTTTATTATTTTGTGATTTAGTCATATGTGTAGTAATGATAAGGTATATAGAAATTAAAATTTAAATAAAAACACGATTACTGTGATAAGAAAGGATGCCTCGTAAAAAGCATCCTTGTTTCTCATCCCATTCATTCGAACGCAAGGCTGTTTAGCTCTCATATAGAGCTGTCTGAGAGCAAGCTGTCGCTTATCGAGGCGCTACTTGCATGCGTTTAAAGATTCGAAACTAGGGATGCTAGAAAGGTGGTACGTTGCATGTGCATGAACACGGTTTATGGATTTGTTTGGGACCTTCCATGTCAAGGGTTCCATGTCACAGGACGTGAGTGTCAGTGAAGAATCGTCGAAGAAGGACAAAAAGAAGAAGAAGGGACTCAGGACACCGTCGTTCCTTAAAAAGAAGAAGGAGAAGAAAAAGTCGATCGAGGCGTAGGTAGTCTTAACCAGGGTACGTATCTTTTTGTACCCTTTTTCATTGTTTCACTTTATTTTTTATTTTGGGACATTGGGTGATCAAATTAAATACGAAACGAATAAGTATTTTTCAAAATTCAAGCAAAAAGTCATTAAACAATTTAAACCCAATTTCCTACTTTCAATTATTGTTTCAAATCGAGCGATTCTCAAAAAGTAATTATACGATTAATTACTTTGTAAATAATGGAAAAAAGAATTTATAGACAATTTGAAGCGCTGAATAGGCTCTTTAGATTAGTCGCTGATAATTAATTTGCATTAGTCATCTTACCGAATCATTATGGTTAACTTAGAAATAGAGCAGAGAAAAATAATGCATTTCATTCTGCATTACTTTTCTCTGTGAACAATTTCAGTTCTCAATTTCCAGCACGGCATGGATTTATTTTTTCGTTGATAAATTATTTATTTTGATGTCAATTAATAATACGGTTACTTGACTCACGATATTTTTTGAATTAAGATAACCAAACTGTTTCAACGAACAGTTTTATCATGTGTGAAAATTCATATCATGGAAAACATAATTATCAAATGATATAACAAATATTTTTGAAATTAGATTAATCGTCCCAAGTATTGCACTATATAAAAGAAAGTCAGTTAAAATATTTTATATTTAATATTGATTGAAATGTTGGTTTCTCAGTACAATGCTCTAATAAGAACACGATATATTTCAGAAACTGCCACGTAAGAAAATAAACCATAAATAAAAGAGCTCAGTCGACAGTCGTGCTTAGTGGACGAGACAGATGAGGGACGAATAGTGGAAGGAGAAAGGCGAATAATACTATCCAATAATTCGACAGTGAGATCCACACACTGACACGAACATGCGGACACTAATACACACAGAGAGATATACGAACCGAACGTACCAACATCAAGAGTAGCCAAGCAACAATCATAGCATCTTTCCAGGATTCAAGACTGCCACCATATTATGTCTACATTAAGGAAATTATTAAATTATATTGCGCATTGTTAACATTTTTACGTTTTCAATCGTTGAGCATCGCAAATTATCTTCAACTGCTTGATATATATATATATATAAAAGATAAAAATGAAAGAAAGAGAAGTGAAAGAAGAGGAATACGAATTATCTTATTAAGCAAGACAGAAAAGATGAGATAGATGAGCAGGGGAGAATTTCATTTCTGGCAAAGCATTGAACAGATGTTTGGCTTACCCCTTTCGTATGAAATATTATTCATTATGATACTCGTGAGTCGTCGATATTCTTTGTCAATTCTACACATTCGAATTATAATATACGAAGTACGAATTAAATAATTTTTATACGTTATTTCTTGGAGTTTAAACTCACATAATATATAAACAATTTTTATCATTTGATCGTCGTTTGTTACATATAGACGACATTCGTCTCTTCTCTTTATTTTACGTTTACAATGTATTTATATATTATATATATATATTTACTTGTTTTTAAATAATTAAAGAAATTATTAAAAAAAATGAAAAAGAAAAAAAACGATAAAATATGAAAGAATGAAAAGTTTTGCTGATTCATTTAAGGGAAACTGTTACATTATTTTTCGTGCATCCTCTGTACCTGATGTGTGATCGGAAATGTTGCAATGTTAGTCACACGAGCATGGAATTAGCTAGAGGATGCGCGCGATCTTTGATTACTAACGTTACACTTTTTCTTCAATTGAATGAAGTTAAAAGTTCGAGGTAAAATTGCATCGCGCGCTCCTCCAATTTTAAATTCTCTTCATTTCGTTCATTCAATTTTTGGATATAACTTTTTTTTTGTCTATTAATGGGACATGTGCAACTAAATTGTTAAACAAAAAAAAAAAAAAAAAGAGGGAAGTGTTTTATTAAAAAGCTGAATAACTTTTTAACAGTTGTGTAAGAATGTTAATGAATCTTAATTTTCAATATTTTTTTTGTTTATAATATAAGTGGCCTACGATGAGAAGTAGAAGGTGTTGCACGCAAAGTTATGGTAACCGCAAAGAAGAACTAAATAATCCGGCTTGTGTTGAATAATCGATTGGTGAAAGAGAGAGCGAGAGGAACAAAAACTAAATGAAAATTGTGCGCTAACCGCCACAGCTATTTGTATTGATCTTCCGTGCGTGCTTTTTGCTTGAGAGGCTCGGAACACTTGCGAAAAAATGCATTTAACTGTGTTTACGTTTCGTTGGGAACGCTGCTAAACAACGTAAAGTCAGATATGTATGATAACAATCGATCCTTCACGATTATAATACGCAAAATGGGTTTTTCTGTTCCACGAATCTATGAATTTTATTCGAGGATTTAATAAAAGCGATTTCAAATAATGATATATATATATGAAGATAAAAGTAATAATAATAATGATGAAGAAAATGAGAAAGATAGATTTTGTTATTTTGTGCTTTTCTCCTAAGCCATTTTATCATTTCTTTAATTATTTTTTGTTTGTTGTATTCTTTTTTTTGTTTTTGTTCACAAATATTGAGCGAAATTATGTTCTCAAAATTTCGTTTAATGTAATACAATATGTTTTTTTTTATATTATTAGAAACATATATTGTATTTATTAATTTACTGCTACTATATTAATATGATAATGATTTATATTATCATGTATGTTTTACTTCATAAAATATTTATTTCATAAAAAAAGTTTACATTTTATTATATTGCACCTTTCCTATAAATTGAAAGTTACACGTATACAACTTATACACAATTTTATTATTGATTAATATTATATTTTAATATTGCAGCAACCACCAAACAACGTTACTCATTAACAGGAACTTGTTTCATTTCCTCTAAATTTTCTGCTACAGTAAATTGACACCCAGTTGAGCTCATAACTTCATCTAATTTAACATTGGGCGCAATTTCCGTAAGTTTCAATCCTTGTCCTTTTATAACTTCGAACACAGCTATATCGGTGATAATTAAATCCACGCATTGTTGACCTAAATCAAATTTTATTAATTTAGTATAAAACTACGTACAATAGGTATGCGTATGTTTATTAAGAAATGCATATAATAGGGGAAAACATATAATGCCTAAAATAAAATATTTTAATATACATATTTAATTTATTTTTAAATGCAATCAGCAAGGGTGGGTTTAACATAGAGCTGATTAAAATAATAATATACCTGTTACTGGTAAAGTACAATTGGATAAGATTTTGGGTTTCCCATCTTTTGATTTATGTTCCATAGTAACGACGACTTTGGTTCCCGCAGCAGAAACTAGATCCATTGCGCCACCCATGCCCTTTACTAAAGTTCCGGGAATCATCCAATTAGCCAAATCTCCAGTTTGGGAAACTTGCATGGCACCAAGTATCGTTAAGTCAACGTGACCTCTAGAAATCATTGATTCCTTATAGTTGTAAGAGGCATCAAATGCATTATTCATCTATGAAAATTATCATACCCTCGGATCATTGCAAAACTTTCTTCACTACCAAAATAAGAAGCTCCAGGTAAGACAGTTACAGTTTCTTTTCCAGCGTTAATCAAATCTGGATCAATTTCCTCTTCGCTTGGGAAGGGACCCAAACCCAGTATCCCATTTTCTGATTGCAATGTTACTTTAACTCCCTTTGGAATGAAATTACTGGCAAGAACTGGTATTCCAATTCCTAAATTTACTGTTTAAAAAATATTACATTTAAATTTGTTAAAATGTACAAGTGTCCGAAAAAGTATGAAAATCAGCGTATTTTCTAAATCTTACCATACATTCCATTTTTAAATTCCAAAGCTGCTCTCCGTACTATTCTCTGTCTTGATTCGCTAGCCGATCCACTTCTTTTCGATTCCTTTATAGATTTATTAGTCGATAATCTCTAAAATTATAAAATAAACATTCTCATAGGAAATTTTGAATCTTTATTGTTTTATAAAAATGATAAGATTGATTATTTGGTTTACTTCGATTCTCTTTTCGTAATTTTGTCCCAAAATAATTCTGTCGACATAAATCCCAGGGACATGAATTAAGTCAGGATCCAGTTGACCAATTTCTACGATTTCCTCAACTTCAGCGACAGTTACCTTCGCCGCTTTGCACATAACCGGGTTAAAATTACGTGCAGATTTTCGGAAGATTAAATTTCCCGCTTTGTCGGCTTTCCATGCTTTGATAAGAGCGAAATCTCCTGTGATAGCTTTCTCTAAGATGAAGTTTTTACCATCAAACATCTGACGATGTCTCGGCTCTCCAGTTAATTCCACTTTTCCTTTTGAATCATATTTAATAACAACATTTCCTTCTTCAATAATCGTTCCACACGCAGTTGGAGTATAAAATGCTGGGATTCCAGCACCACCTGCTCTTAATCGTTCCGCTAATGTTCCCTACAATAAGGTTTATATTTTTTTTTAAAAAAATACTTCCTTTCTTAAAGTTTTAGAGGTAATTTTCAAATTACAGTTGATTGTTAACACTGTATCTTTTACGTAACAAAGTAAGATATATTTTTATACTTGTGGAGTTAATTCGACTTCCAACTCGCCACTCAGGTATTGTTTCTCAAATTCCGCATTTTCGCCGACATAGGAGGAGATCATTCGTTTTACTAATCGCTTTTGCAAAAGTTTTCCAAGTCCAAAGTCATCAACTCCAGCATTGTTCGAAACTACAGTTAAACCCTTGCAACCTTTTCTCAGTAATGCATCAATGAGATTTTCTGGTATTCCGCAAAGTCCAAAACCACCGACTAATAGCTTTGAACCGTCAGAAATGTCTGATACAGCTTCATCCACTGATTTAAATATTTTTTCATTCCCGATTACTGTCGGCGACTTTTCAACTTGCTTTTTACTTTCAGCAATTGTTGATTTAAAATTTGCTGACAGTACCTAAATATAAATTATTAAATCTTAAATTCAATTAATTTAATTATTATTCATGTTTTATTAGTATATATTAAAATTAGTTGTATTATTTCTTTAAAATAACGTATCATTCTTAAAATGGAAAGATCAACGAAAGCTTTTTTGTGTTGTTCTTATTATTGAATAAAAACAATATGTTTTATGTGTTGATTTGTCATTGTGTTTATCGACTATGAATGTTGCTTAAACAGTTTATGAATAATAACATAAAAAATATAACATTTCTCAATCCAAAATTATTACAGATTTGGTATTATTGTTATAACAAGAATTATTATTCAATTTAAGATAAATGGTTTTGTTTTAAAAATTATAATTTGATTCATCGTATCATAAATAGTTTAAATAAATAAATTTTTTACTTGTTAAATTATGTCTAAAATTGTAATAAAAGTAAACTATATTTACTGGTTAGAAATAATCAATAAAAGATGAAGTTAAATAAATATTTATAATACTATAATTAGAAACGCTATCTTACGTGAATTACAGTTAATCGAGTAAATGTCTTTATATTGCGTTTCTTATGTTCAGTCATTTGAAAGTACAAATGTTATAAAATGTGTCCGTTTCTTTTCTTTTTTTAATTTTTAAATTTATCATTTGATAATACAATAAAATATTACTTAAATTTTAAATTCTAATAATTCTGTAACTTATAATTTGCTAAAGTAAGCACTTAAATAAATCGTTTGAAGTTGAATATTAATGATTTTTATTTTACATAAAGAAATCTTACATTTTATCTTCTTAGTAGATAAACTTGCTGATAAACGGAGCGTTAGATTTCAACGCGTAAAAATTTCGTGTAATTGTAATTAGAAAAGATTATGAACATTTTAAAGCTAACAAAATCATGAATAAATAATATTGTTTTAATTTGAATTTATAAAACAAAAAAGAAAATGTAATGTATGAAAAGTGAAAAATGATTCCTACCTTCGTGATTTGAAATTGTTTAAAAACAATTCTCCCATCATAATTGAGTCGGCACAAAATTCTGCCAGTCATTTTTACAGCTAAGGCCATATTTACCATAAAGATAACAAAAAACGTAGATATATATGTAATATTTCATTAATCAGTGTCCCATAATTTGAATGAAATATTTAAATTGTTTCCTGTTCTGTAATTCGAAGCGATGCAATTTATCACATTCAATATATTCTTTTTATACTGAAGAACATACATTAAATATTAACGATTGTGCTGAGGAACTATCACGCACTTTGTAACATATTTAACATATTACGATACACGTTATAAACATCTTCCACTCTTGAATACATTTCAATCGTATCGTGCTTTTTATAATGAAATGGAACCAATCGAAACAGATCTGTATTATCTTTCTCAGTTGCTTTATTTAAAGAAGGATAGAAAGAGATTGCTTAATGAGAATTTTAATTAAGGCGCCAAATCACATACATTTTAACTTTATTAAAAGTTTCAATGGATTTTGTTATCATTGGCAAAATATAATTATTCCTTGACATTTTTTTGAAATATATTTTATACTACAATGTTTCAACTTGTTATTAGTAATATCTTGTTTTTTGATAAATAATATAAATTAGCTCTTATGATTTATCTATTACATAAATTACAGAAATTCAGAAGATTTTCTTCTATGAAAACCTGTGATCCTTTATCCAGAGTTTTTAATTTTCAGCAGTTTATATAACAGCACCAAATGTCTCATCTATTGAATAGTGATAAATAAGAACATATAAAATTTATATACATAAAATAAAAACAAAGAAACTGACAATAAATGTACACCAAGGAAATAAGAAAATCTATTTAAACTTCGAGTTCAAAATTACAGTTTATTGTTGTCTTTGTATGGACTAGTATAGTATTACCATGTACACATTCAATAGCTCATTTACTTATTTATCATAACTTATGATACATTCACAAACATTGATAAAGGTAGTCATGATATTTTGTAGCCAGTGTCTCATGACTTTCGAAGCTATAGCGCAAGCTTTGTATAATATATATATATATATATATATATATATAGAGAGAAAGATTAGGTAGAGAGAGATAATGATAACTCATAGTTATACAAGTGGTCTTTTTCCCCAATCGGTATTCCCAATTGCCGATACACAATCATCTGAATCCTTCACATTAAGAACCACTTAAATCATAACAAGGGACAATTTCTCTTTTTCTTGATTATTCCAATTACAATTTCGTTTCGTATCATGTTACGTTGTTTACGTGTCTCGTCAAATTTCTTTATCTTGCGTTACATTCAAAAATCATGCCGAGAACATATGTCGACAATATTTGGATACCTAACAAACTGGATCACGAAACAAAAATGCAATGTAATAAGGTTCTTAATCGTACAATGCAGTGCAAGATAATCAGTCAGTTTCATTCTCCTCTTCGCATCGTTTATAGAAATACTCCAAATAGTCAAACATGTAGTATTATATATACCATATATAATATATATATATATATGTATATAATATATATGTATATAATTATACATATATTTATATATATATTTCTTTATTTATATACGAAGGCAATCATTCGCCAGCAAGCGATGCCATACTTCTAACATTATGTCGAAATCTTACAAACAGCAAAGGATTGCGCTTTTGAATTATGCCATATAAAAAGGAAATTCACAATTAAAACCGATTGAAGGATCGCCGCCTGTCGTTTAGTTACCTCAGCAGAAAAAAAGTCGCGCACGAACATTCTATTTCAATGCCTTGTCTCAATCGTTTTTAATTGTTTATAGTAATTGTATATATTTTGTTTTATTTGTCATTAAACGCGGTCGCTTCTTTTTATTATATACTTGCTTGTTTTTTTTTACAATTGAAATATAACGTTCGTGAAACAATGCGATATCTGACTTTGTTCGGTGAGTCGCTGACAAATTTTCATTGACGATTATTATCTTTATACAACAGAGCGGTAAAAGCGCGAGCGTAATATACCTCGCTGGGTGTGTGTATATATTTGTATGTATGTGCGTGTGTGTGTCTCTGTGTGAATCTTTGTTACATTTCCGAAAAAGAAATGATTAATAAGAGTATGAGTTTCGCATCCTGTGAGAATGTGGCTTTGCAATTGAATAAGCGCACAGTGGCCCGAGTATTTATGCCTCTTAATATGTTCCTCATTCTTAAATTATGACTAGATTAATTTCTTCTTCTTCTTTTTGTTTTCTTTATTTCAGCCGCTCGACTTTACACGCAATGTTTTCCTATGCCTCATTAAATGCTCGCTCGGTTATCGTTATATGTTTATTATGTATATATATACAACGAACGCGTGCGCACACGCGTCGACTTGTATCATTGTCATAGACAAATTTGCGATGTCAAAGTTCGTTGAACTACGTGCTGATTAATATAGTTTACGTCGTTAGATTAATGCACGGTTAATTCTTCGATTTTCTCTAATAAATTCTTTGTATTATTTACATCGTGCGCGCGCATCATCGCGCGCTAAGTCGAGTCCGTGTCACTCTTCTACCAAATCATCTCGTCGCAAATGAAATATTCATATATATTTCCTTTCCAAGCGAATTTGAGTATACGCAATCTTTTATAACTAGGTTTAGTTCAAGCTTAGATTCGCACTAGGCAAAAGTATTATCATTTAAAGTAATATAAAACAGAATTATTTGTTATGACATATAAATGCATGTTTTAATATCATTATGATTATTCTTTTTAATTTAAAGTCGATAATACATATTAAATCGATGATTAACTTTATGATGAAATGATTTTTATATATATATATATATATATATGTATATTACTTATTTCATAAGTTACAACTATAAAAAGTAGTTTCCCACGTAATATGACTCCAGTGATATTAGTGTGGGGACTTGAAAGAAGTTTTACTTTTTCTTTTGTCTTTCTTTTTTTATAACTTTTGATTATAGTTTTGTACATAACTTTACTGAAACGACGAAATGATTTTCATCGGAGTGACATTTCTTTAATTCTTCACAGGTTGTAATGCAATTTCATAACGAATTTCGTTAATTGAATCTCATTACACTTTTGATATGCAGGTGAGAAGTGCTCTTCCTCGAATCACTGTCTATGGTGAGACACAAACAAACAGGTATAACGCGACGTTTCGTATTCGATTGAATATCCAGCAATTTATAATCGAAAAATTCGACGTCGATTCTACATATCAACTCCTCATCAGTATTTGATCGTCTTGTTAAACGATATACTTGTGTTGATCAATTTTTTGTACAATATTTATCATTTTTTCATGTAAACCGGGTGTAAAAATTTAAGTACTGATTTGTACAATTTCGAAAAAAAACTGAAAGAACAAACGACTCGACTCGGTATCAATTTCCATCAAATTATTTCAAAAACAGTCGATCTTATATTGCACAGCCATCTTATAAAATATATATATATATATTTATTTATTTATTTATTTATTTATATATATACGAATTTATTATATACGCTATCCTCATATACCTTTTTTCATCGCTATTTATTTATTACTTCAATCGTACACAAAAAAAATTTGAGACAAATGTTGCAACAGGTATAATGTTCCCTACATGAGAACATTACAGCCCCAAACAGAGGTAGCACAGCGCCCTAACTTTTGACGCAACATTTCATCCGATTTTTTTCAGTGTAGAATCGAGAAAATTGCATAAAAAAGAACAAAACGAAGGAAATAGTTTGAAATAATTGGATGTAAAATGATACCCTCATTAAACTACGTACTTTCTTTCGCTTTTATTTTCTTTTTATTTTTAATTTTTTAGCGCTCATATAGAAATAGTCACGATAACGACGCATGCACGAAAATTTGTTCGCCAGACTACTTTGCAAGGCATTCTAGCGATTCTTAGCATGTATATATTTATATATATATTTATATATATATATTTATATATATTCAATTTTTATAATCATTAAAACTATTATTATCATTATCTTTACCGGCATAAAAAACGAATGCGTATGAATTCACTGATGTGTTCAACGTAAAACTACTTTGTCGCACCTTTTTCTCCGTACTTTGACATCGAACAATTGTCATACGATAGGAATCTTACTATTCGCACCGCCGCGCACTTTCCGTCAATTGGCGGACCAATTTTCTGTATTTGCCCAACTTTTCGCCTTTTATTTCACTCACAAATCGAATCCTAACGTAAATTTACGTTTAAGATGATTATTACAGAATATTTCGTAGGAAATTGTTGGATTAGTCAGTCGCAGTATGTATGGCAAACAAATTTAATTTGTTATTCTTTACTCCTGTTTTCCTATTTTTTCATGACACTGAAAGAAAGAACATAAATGGTTTTACAGTACATTTTAAATCAGGATTAACACATATTTCATTCTGTTTAAGATAAATGAAAAGTTATAAAACCGTTATTATTTGTAGATTTACATTACTTGCTATTCTAAGAGAAATGTACTGCATTAATAAATAATATATAATAATATAAATTGTTTTCGTCGGGGTGAATAAAATTCAATTTCCTCTTTTTTTATTTTACATTTTCTCTATAAATTAATCTTTACAAATATACTTTTTTAATATTTAAAATTGAGGAATATATGAATTGGAATCTGGATGTTATTGGAATAATAGAGTCGAAATTAATGATTAAAACAACAATTTAATGTCAAACTTATTTTGGTTTTCTACCAAAATTCCAACTCATTTATTAAAAAAATTTAGAAAGAATAACAAATTTATAATGCTAAAAACGTTTGATGTAAATTAAATTCAAAAATTAAAGCTTATAACATATACATTTTTCATTATAATACTCTAATAAAAATAAAAAAAATCAAAACAAAATTAAGGTAATTACTGATAATTAATTGATTGTACAAATACGTAATGTGATTATTATATTTCTTTTTATATTGATTTGTTACACAAAAACGTTTACATATTAAATACAATTTAATATTATAAAATACGTGTTGTTGTAGATTGAAGTAACTTAATAGAATTTATGAATTCTTTCTTTCAATGTGCACAAACTTCTCATCTTCTATTTAAATCCACGTTTTATAGTGAAAAAGGAACACGCGACTCGCAACTCGCAATCGCGAATAAAGCATCGAATTACGTCTCAAAGTCAATTCAAATATAAAAATACAAAATAAAATATTAAAAAAATATGATCAATGCCGGTGTCCCTTTTGCACGGATGTGCGGGAATGGAGAAAATAAAATCGAGGAATGTATATAGCAACATCGGAACGCCATCGAAATCGTTCTTATCAATAGAGTAAGAAACCAGATAATCACGTACAGTTCAGCTCCAAGTGACTACGCCATCGTAGAACTTTGTGCTATTTATAATTGTGTGCATTTTTCGCCCGTGAACCGTATCCTGCAAACGAATGCGATCGTCTATAGCAGCTTCGAGACTATTGCACATCCTTTCGTCGAATTTTTGGTTCTGTAATCAAATGTCGAACGATAATCGACGAGTATTTATATATAATTTATGTACATTAAACGTTGTACAAATATTGAGACTTAATATTCATCGGCGAAAATATAATAAATATGTTCCGTAAGAAGATTGTATCTTTAATTTATGTTGTTTAATGCCGAGTCAAGATTGCGATTTGCATTTTAAACCTACAAACAGACCCTTATTTTGTAAATCATCTCAATTTGTACCTTAGATTTTGTGGAATTTATTCACGCAGAATGGAATAAGATTTCTTTTTCTTTACAATCGAACTTGACGAAGTTCTAATAATTATCATTCAGCAATTTATAATGTAATGTAAGATTGAAGCGAACAAACGTTGATTTCCTGTTCAATGGTAAATGAGTATTCTAAACTTGAAAATAGGTATATATTAGCAATAATAAAACAGGCAAGTTTATTTACAAGTGTGAAAAGATGATTGCACAAAAAGGCTGCCATAAAGATCACATTGTTTTGTCTCGGTTATGGTATGAAATATGGCAATGTGTGTACGTGCACACGAATTTTTATAAATAATATAGATATCATTTTCCTTTTTTGGGGATCGAGATAATACAAAGCAATCCTTGCGAAACAACCTGTACAAGTGAATGCCAAGTGTCTTGTAGTACGGTAGTGGATGGCGGATGTATTGTCTGTTCACTACGTTACGAGCAGGCGCGCCCGTTTGTCCGCGTTCTTCCTTAAAGTTAATTTTATATGTACACTGGGGATTCTTGGCCGGTTAGCAACCTAAACATCGACGTGGGCATTGTCTTCATCAGAATCTGAAATATTCAACATTTTATTAATGTTATTATTTGGAACAAAGGAATAATTTCTATTACATTACAAAAGCCCTGAACTTTGCGAGATAATATTAAACTATGCAAAAAGTATCAGTTTAATGCATTTAATAATTTACGAGTTTTTATTACAATAGTTTGGAAACATATTTGCATTTTATGGCAATTGAGACACAATAGATATAATAGACTAGGTTAATAAATATCTATACATGTATATATATATATATTGTACACGTAGAAAACAAGATACGAGAAATATAGTATAATGCAAATAAGAAGCATTTATTATTAAAGAAGAAATTGACAATTATATATTTGCACGGATAGAAAAGATTTAATTAAAAATTACTAACATTATTAATAAACAAAAGTTCTCGTATACAAAAGTTCAAAGTCAACGTGTTGATACTTTATGTTAACATAAAATAATAATTTCTCAATTTTGTCGAGTACATGATCAGTTTATTAACAATGTTAGCCATTTTTACTAATATTTTTGAAAGTTTACCTCGCCCACCGACGTTGCAAGAAGGTTTACGATTTTTTCGTGCGGCACAGCGACTACGCTTTGGTTGTTAATCTCGATGATGCGGTGACCAACACGTACGCCCCCTCTTTCTGCAATGCCTCCGCGTAGTAAACTGCATATTACACCGTTCTGTACACTAAAACCCAGCTGATATTTGGTGTCAGGCCTTTTGATCTTCACTTCGACGACTGGCGCGCACGGTACAACGGTCAACTTAACGACTGTCTGATTTTTTGAATTTTTTATGTAAGTCTGACACGTGGACAAGGGTAACCCGACCAATGACACACCATTAATTGCAATGATTTGGTCACCAATATTAAGCTGTCCACAACGAGCAGCTGCTCCAGCCGGTGCAAGATTAGCTATAACCACTGTTGGTAGCATTGAACCCCAGCCAGATTCAACGATTACTACACCGAGGATCTCGCCTTTTGCCTTTGGCACGACAACCTGCAGAATGTTTGTTCGACTTTAATATACTTTCATTACAATTAATGTAAGTTGATTTATTGTTATTGTTTCTTTTGGACTTTCAATTTATTATTTTTCATTGATTACGTTTTAAGTAAATATAATTGTTAATATTATTGCAACAATAAATATAAAAATTCATTATAGTTTACAATATTTTGATAAAAATGTAAAAGATTGAGATTTAATTGACAGAACTTTTATTGCGGTCAGAATTTATATGAAAAACTCTTTAATAATTTTCTCACAAAGATAAAAGTATATCTTATAAATTAAAAGTTAAACATAAACGTGTCAAATGTAAACATATTTTCAAATCCCTAATATTAAAATCATCTTGTTTCTTTAACAAGTTTGTTTTATAAACAAAGTTAGCAATTATTAAACAAAAAACTTACAAGAAAACTTTCACAAAGTAATAATTTCATTGTTAGATTATTATAAAGTTATTAATTATACTAAATGTTTCGCAATGGAGTTTGGAATTTAGAATTTTAATATTCTGATGCATAAATGTTTATTTAAAATACCAACCTCTTTTTGCATCTCTTTTTTAGCAAACATTTGTAACTCGTCACCAAATATTTCTTGTGAGTTCAACACTTCTTGATAGTCCATTTCCTTCACAAAACTATGGTCCTCAATGCCGTTTGCTTTAAGGAACTCCATGTATGCGACTTGAAATGCTTGTCCAATGCTTTGCGCGATGTGCTGGGCATCCTCGCTCTCGAACACATGGCAAATCATCTTTGGGGTCCGGTTTATCTTTGGGGCCTCCTCCATTTCGTGGGGAACGAAACGCCTGCGCGCCATTAGCACCACCAGATCGCCAATGTCAGCGATGTACGATATCGTCCTCAACGCGTGATCCATCATAATTTCATTTACATCCGTGTTAAGTACCATTATTTTTTCGGTCGATATGAAAAGGTCTACTTCCGCGCTTGGTTGAGTCTCTCCATTAGGAGCCTGCATATTAAATAACATTCTTAGCATGTACATTGTTTGACATTTTTATTTATTTATTTTTATTTTATAATTATACTAATTATTATTGTAAATTAAACTATGATACTGTTTAATTAAACATTAAAGTAATACAGTTTAATTACTCACCAAGGCCTAATGATAAGCAGCATGAAATGTAAAGCAAAGTTTTCGGATAAATAATAATTTAATAAACATACAAGAATATATATACATATTATGATTGCTTATAAATGGCAGTTGTTGATTTATATTATTCATATTTTATGAACAATTTTTGTAAATTTCTCCTTAAATAAACCATAGACACACAATGATACATATTGTGTATTAATCATAAACCTGAGAGCTTGTAATATTTATTACAGTAAAAATTCATTAAAAATATCGCCATAATGTAATGCAAAATTATGTTAGCATGATTATATGTTATTGTTGCTTTTATGGTTACTATTGTTATGCACTTAATATTTCTAGTTTCAGTATAATTTAGATAAGAAAGAAGAATAATCAGGTTTTTGAAAATATAAAGAATGAAGTAAAGTATCAAAAATATGAAATTAAACAATCTTATATCTTTTGATGTCATGTTATTTAAAATAATATTAGTAATATTATACTACGTTTATAATAATTCTAATATTTGGTATAGTAAATGTTCAAATATTACTTATTGAGTAACTGAGACTTTAACTTTACAGTATGTATGTGAAAAAGATTAAATAAGTGTGTCAGCACGGTAAAAATTGCTGTGAAATCAGTACAATTTTTAGCATACTGGCAAAATAACTGCTTTATTTTAAAAACATACTACAAAGTTAGTGGGCCGTGATGGTAATTTTAACGTTTCCTTTTCTCATTGCTTATACAATACAACAGTATAACGACATGGAATTATGTTCTATACCATAAGCAACAACATAAAAAGATATAGTAATGTTAAATACAAATTTTCTTTATGTGAAAAAAAATGGACAGAAACTGAGACTATAGTGTTAGTCATGTTTTTGGTATTTAT
Organism: Leptoteleia sp. ZL-2020; assembly: GCA_022817305.1. Taxonomy (NCBI): domain Eukaryota; kingdom Metazoa; phylum Arthropoda; class Insecta; order Hymenoptera; family Scelionidae; genus Leptoteleia; species Leptoteleia sp. ZL-2020. The sequence continues at coordinate 21,558 of JABFPN010000198.1, read as the reverse complement.
GTTATCATTCTTTACCGGCCAAACAATTTAAAAAAAATTGATTTACAAAGGAATAATTATAACTTCAAACGAAAATTATAACTTATACTTTAAGTTTAATTTGTTCAATTCTTTAATAATAATCTTTGTGATTAATTGACTAGTTAGATGAATATATCTAACTTGCACAAAAAATGTTTTAAACGTGACATTTTACAAATTGTTATTAAAAAATGTTATTAAAAGATGAGCATAGACACTGACATCCCATATATTTTACATTATTATGTGCTTCAAGCTTGAAACGCGATTACACGAATATATTGCAAACAACGAGTGTGTTGTACTGGTTTATTGTGTTCCAGAATTTCGCTTGAATGACAGATAAAAGAAACGCAAGATAGATGAAAGTGGATAAAATTTGATAACCTTGTCTTTGTTCGTCGATAAAAAAAAGCTTTTCTTCAAGATTTCGAATTTATATTACATATAATAAATGCGAAAAAGTTTACATGCCAGATTCCTTTTTACATATAATGTAATATAATAGATTGTTTTCATATGTAATATAATTCAATTTTTTTAGTTTATTATATGTAATATAATTCAATTTTCAGAAAGTTTTGTGTATATAAATAAATAATTTATCTTCACATATGGGAGTATAATAGTAATTGAGAATTTAATAAATGATAAATATACAACTATTCAATATACCTTGAAAAATTTAAAAAAAAATCAAAATCATTTTTGAAATGTTTAACCATTTAAACTTTTTTAATAAAATGTCTGATTGTTTCTTTGAAATATAGAGGAAAAGCTTTTTTCTAATTAAAATTATTAACTTTGAAACCTTGTATTAGAGATCAAAGCCTCTGACCTAATAAAATTAAGTGTATCATCAATCACGTTCTTGTTTAATTAAAGTTAACTTAGTTTATGTTTTAATGTTGGATGAACAGGTGAACTGAAATTCGCGTGGACAGGTGAAAAGTAATCATAATGTGACTGAACTTAAACTCTAGAAGAGCATGAGAAAGAGAAAAATGAAGATAAAAAAATAGATGGGGAGGCCTCTTGGATCAGGAGGAGCAGACCTTGATTTTCGTGACTGCCTCTTCCACCATGTGCTTCTTAAGGCGCTTTCGCCGTTTGCGACCCCCTTCCTCTTCCACCTCAACCGACCCGAGAAACTGTAGTCTGAAAACGGTCGGGGAGCCAGTCGAGGCAGTAATCGGGCCCAGTTTCGACTGGACCCCTACTGAACTCGACTCGGGCTGTGGCCCGCCCGAGGCATTGCCTATCAGCTCTTCGCTCGAGTCGCACTCGTCTTCTTCGAGGCTGCCCTGCGAGGCGATGCTGCAGCGGCCGTAACCGTGGGGCCCCCTATAGTTTAACTGCGTCGCCTGCATTGGCACCGGACTCTCCTTTGGTGGTTATGCAACCGCGCACCAAACAAACAAACAAAGGCATTGCTAGTCACACCGCCACGCCATCTACTTTGGTGCGCAAACTTCGTCAAATTAATTTGCCAGACTTATAGCGCCTCTTCAAATTATTTCAGTTTACACTGACGTTATGTTTGGTTACTTTTTTCCAGCTGTGATAATAAAAGCTGTAGCAGTGATAACTGCTACACAACTATACTTTGTTAACAAATTTTAATTACTGTAGTTCGCATCGTTATTCATACTTTAGTAAGTTTGCACACCTCTGCAGTCGACATCAATCAAGCCAATTACAACAAATTCTACTCCCGACTGGTTTAGAGAAAAGAAGAAATTCTACGAAGTTCGATGCATAAAAGAGCACGCTGAATTTTAAAGGTACATTCTTAAAGTGTACAATAATATGAGCGGAATTAACACTGACAAAGCACGAAACACTAGTCCTATTCCTGAGCCGGGCTTGAGAGAAGCTCGAGCACAAGAGAATCTGTGAATTGTGAAACTCAAACAGTTTGAAATTCAAACGTTCCACTTCGTGAAAGGCTTTTAGATACTTTTTATGGTTGTACAACTCACAGTCTTGTCTGCGGGTGTCGTTTGAAAACCGAAGTGTTCTATCTTCATATCCCGGGACTTTGATTAAAGCAATGGATGGAGGTAAATTTCATTTTCGTTACTTCAATTTTCGTCTGAATTATTTGAAGACGTCACTATTTGAAGTGAAGTTGACTTTAAATAATAGCGACAAATTGACTTATAGGATGACTTTTGTTTGGAATTTAAGATTATTGCCGTTGACCTTTAAGTTAGATTGAAGATGGAACAACTTGATTCTCGATGTAAGCGACATCTACGCCAAACGTTACTAGCGCTCGAAGACAAGCTTGCGGTGAAATAGTATGCATCAAGCGACAAAAAATCTTGCAGAAATTCTCGAATTATATCTGTTCACCAATGAACATTTAGACATGCAAGTGTACCAACGATTACAACAATTGAATTACAATTTACAATGCTCGGTGAGAGTTTCATTCAGATGGCGGCACAATCGAAATGGTCAATACACCTCATTCCAAATACTCTTTACGCATATCAGACGTTAGAATGATGAATTCGTGTTCTGTACTATAAAATAACAGTATAATTTCTTATGATCGATAAGAAATATTTTCTGCTCTTTATTGTCAGATCACAAGTCACTTATGCTTTTAGCCACATTACATTTGGTAATCTAAGTGAGCTTATGAGGCAAAAAAGTACAAAACCGAAAAAGATGGCTTTGTAGTAGCGAAATGTAAGCTCCACGAATCAATAGATACGGTGCAAATATGCCGTGACAACATATGTCGAAACTACAGAGATAAGTGAAGGAACTCAAGCAATTTGTAAGATTAATATACAACAAAGACAGACAAACCGACACACAACAACGGACACATCAAAAGTCACACTGAAAAGATGACAGTGTTCGGTGGTGGTGGTAGTGGTAGTGGTGGTGGTTGTGAAGTGAGGAAGGGGGCGGCTACACTGAAACATTCAGGCCTTTTTGCATAACGGCCACTTGACAATTATAACAAATTAATTATTTATATGATATCGTTAGGACAGTGTTTAGAAAGAGACAAGAATTTGCTTCAATTTAGCTTTTTAAACACTGCTCTCAAGCCAAAACAAATAAAAAATTAGATTAATTAGTACTTTTGCCGTTTTCAATTATTCATATTAAATTTTATCATTAACTTTTAATATTTTATCCTAAAACTCTCAGGTTCACCCTAGACTTGTGAATTGATTTGACTTTTGATAGTGAAGCAATTGTTTGTTATTGAATTGCTCGTTCTAAATGATAGACTATTGAAACACATGTGAAAGTTAAACGGCAAATGAAAGCAATTTGTTCATGCTACTATTTCAAGATTCTTTCTTTTCCCATTAAATTGAATTCTGATACTATTAGATTTAAAATTTATTTCAACTTCAATTTTATATAGTAGAACTTATAAATGATTTTAATTGCATCCTTATGAAGGGCATGTTGACAAAACAAATGAACATATAAGTTCTACTATTGTAAAATTATAGCATAAATAATATATTATGTTTAAAAATATAATATATCATAATATTTTAACATATTTATACAAATGTACAGTTCCGTACAAAAGTCGTGCAATTGTAAACGTCGTCGCAATCAATTACATTTCTACGATATAAATAAGTTGCATTCTTTTAAACATTCACTTTAATGGTTGATATGGAATTAAATATATTCGACACATACGACGTACAATTTGACTTGGTTAACATTAATTGGATAAGGTGAAGATAATTAATTGTATATAACTAAAAAGTTCGGAACCGTTTAAATACAATGATCAATCTTATCTAAAATAAAATAATTGCAAATTTACTTGATATCTACAAAGAACGTGTTTGTGCGTATTCTATTTTTAATGTTGAAATAAAAGTAAATAATAATTGTAATTTAACTACAATTGACAACAAATTTTGATACAAATGACCAACGGTCGTCGATGAGCGAAGGCGAAGCTGATTTGTTAAAAGTCGATGCACTTATTGATGAGACAAGAATGACAGGATATTTTAATCTCTCATTCTCAGTGTATTAAAATGTAGGTAGTTCATCCAAAAAATATGTTAATTTGTGAACTGTTAGAAAAGTCGTATTTACATTTTAGAAAGTATAGCAGTATCATGATTAAAGCGATATACATATATGAAAATAGTATTGTAAACAATTTTAACTGAAACCATTATTAATCTCGTTATTTCAAGGGATATTACTATAAATTATTGAATTGTATGAATAAAAAAACCTTTACAATTCTTTAAACAATCAGGGCATATACTAAGAAAAATAGTCTAGTAATTCTATTTTAAACAGAATATTAGAAAATAATCTAGTGCATGTTCATTCCTCTGTGTAAATATTCCTGACTTACTTAACAATCTGGTGATTAATATTACTTTCTTTTTCTCCGTGCAATGTTTGTAAAGTTAAAAAATAAACAAAATATAGACTTTAAATAAAGTTAAAATGTTACTTCAATAAGTGAGTCACTAAAAGCAATTTAAAAGCTTCACCTGTCTAGGTAGTTTTAAAGTATTTGATAACATTAAATATAAAAATATGATATATTTAATGACATCTACAACATTCCGTTTTAACTTTTTTGCCGTTTTTAACTTATTAAACAGTTATATAAACGTCTTTAATTAGTTCATAAAATACCGATTCTTGAAGTAAAATTGAACTTTAAAATAATTTAATATTACTCAAATATAAAATAATCCATTGACTAAAATATATAACTTATGTAAATTAACCGCTATCATCGAATCTTTATCGCAAAGAAATTGCATAATGAAACGAAATTTCAAAAATTGCCCTGATATGGATTTCCGAATCGATAAGCCAATAAAAGGTCGGATGAACCACCTTCGTAACACCGACTTTTCTTCTCCACCGACAACCAAAGTCCGATTTGATAAGTCTAACGTAATTCAAGTGTGATAAATTGTCCCGGGTGCCGTACCTTGATTCTCGAGACAGCTTCCTCCGCCTGGCACATCCTGGTCGACTTGGTCGGCTGTCCTTCGCAGACCAGCTGCGTCGAGCCCAAATACCTTGCGCGGTATAGCACGCCCTCGAGGAGCACTGAGGGATCATCCAGCAGAGCTGAAAACGACAGGGAAACCGTGTAATTTTTATTCGGCCATTTTTTCTCGCTGAGAGTGCCGTAAGCCGTCAAGTAATCCACCGGTAAACACCACTTTTTGATCTCAACCGTCGTCAACACCCGCTGTTCCTCGCAGTCCTTTTCCCGCGACTTTTCACGCTCGGGTATCACTAGACCAGGCTCGTCCATCACGCTCGGTTCATCCATCTCGAACGCCGACGAAACGCGTACTGATTGACGAGATTAAACAGTTATATCTCGAGCCGATATATTTTGACACCGATATAACGTCATTTGAATGAACGAACTCGGTCATTTTCAACATCGATGAGTGTTTACACCTGATAACTTGGCGGCTATTTCGGAGCACTGTTTTGTTTGCCACGTGCATCGAGATACGGCAATTGTTTTCGGCTGGCTTTGTCGATTCGACGTGTTACAATTTGTAAACACAGTAAATTCTTAGACATGGTTGGTACATTGAGAGAAATTTTTTAGTAATTACTTAACCATATTTTATAATTACTCATATACATGTTAATATTTTCATGTACATCATTACATATACATCAGATACGTATTAATATATAATATTCCTTATTAATTTATCAATAACATAACATATTATAAAAAGGATGTGACCAAGGAATAGAACTCGTTACCTAACAGTTACCAGTAGCATCCATTTACCACCACTCCACGCCGTTACTCGAAAATAGCCTTACATAACAATCTGTGACTGGAGTCACGCCCCTCTCACATTCACATTAAAGTTTGACAAAGACCAATATTTTTCCAGGAGTTGTCGTGGATTGATGATTGATGATGCGACTGGTAGCCAAGGGTACGAGTTTAAATCCTTAATAACGACTTTTTTTTCCAATACTATTTTCAAATCCCAGTGTTATTGTAAAATATAGCAGCAACTGGCTAATAAATTTCTCTCAGTGTAAGGGTCGATTAGACTGCAGTGAACTAAAGTCATTAAAGGTACACACTTTTAGATTCATTAACGCTTCTTTATATTGTGCTTTAAAAGCTATTCGATATAAATTAGTGCGGCAATGAATTTAACGATAGACAGATGACCTAGTTTGATTTAATGCACAGATTAAAGGGAAGTAGTTTTTGAATGAAATGTCGGTGATTGTGAAAATTCAATGATTGTCGTATCTCTGCACTTTCAGAGCTGAGCAACTCTATTTGTTAATTACAAACGAAGTATTTTAATTATTGCATTTAATTGCTTTAAAAGTAAATAAGGAAACGATAGAAGGCGCTGAAAATATTATATGCTCATCTCTATTGCAACGTTTCCGTGTTTGTTTCATTTTCTAAAATCAAACTGTTTAATCAGAAAGTACCTACCATAAATTATTAGCCAAGTCAGCGTAGCGCCGCATCCAAAGTAGTGGGGGTAATAAGATTAAAACTATGATTAGTTACATGCGGTTAATTCAGCTAAACCGTCTAATTTACAACCCCGCGAAAATACGTATTTGTGCGACATTGTACTCTTTGTTTATTGTGAATATTGCAGGGTTTAAGTGCTACATTGTACACAGTTAATTTAATCAAGGAATGCTATTCTACTGAACATTAAATGTTCTCCTTCAAGGCTCGTATTTTCATTTAACGAAAGTTACTTTATAAAGCTGTAGAAACTCGTGTAATTAATTGTACACGCCTTCTGATACGATGAGAATTATGTTTGTTTACAAAAGGTATATGCATTTCTAATATTGAAATGATCATAAGGTATAATTAATTATGTATACTATAAATATAAATAACTAAATTCTTTTGGAATTGAATAAATTTTTGCATCTATTATTCCAATTATAAGTGTAAGTATACTTTTATTTCTGAATTGCAAATTAATTTATTTAAATTAAAAATATGTTAAAATAATTCAAGCCTTGAAAGTTATATGAAATCAGTATAGAAAATAAATTGCAATACCTTCTTCGCTTCTACTTTTCTTTTTGCTCTCCTTATCCTGAAAAATAGAATAAATTAAATTAGTAAGAATGATACATTTTCCTAGTTGCAATCATGCATGGTAAAATTTATTTATTTTGTTTATCATTTGCCATCCAACTATTTATTTAAGAAGATAACATATTTTACAAAATATTTAACTGGTAGCATTCAATGGTTTTGCTATGAAACTGAAATGTCGAAAAAAATTAAAAATTAAAATAATTTAGAACGAGCTTGTTTTAACTCTGATTACAGTTTACATTCATTACTTCATGACATCAGCAATTTTGTCAAACACTAGAATAATTGAATTCTTTCGTGACAAATTATAAAGATAAACGTAATGTTTTAAAAGCGTTATCAGTATTTTAAAAATAATTGCATTTTAAGTATACAAAGGCAATAATGAAATGTATAACATATAATTTTACTTAATAATACTAATTTAGTTATAATTTTCAAATCACTTATCTTCTTTCAATAAAAAGCGAGAGATATATCTATTTTGATCGAACATAGATACACTAAGAAAAAGGATGTAATATAAATTAATATATTTTGCAATAAATTTACGGATATACTCGTATATATTGTGTACAATACTGTTTGTTGAGCGAAATTTATCAATTGTAATTATTTATTGTGCCTATTAGTACAATTTCAGAATTAATCCATGAATTATTATTGTGAAACCTAACATTCAATGACGAAACTATACCCAAATTATATATCATTAACTTTTGAGTTAACTTTATTAAGAAACATTATTAAATTTACAGTCCTAAATTTGTGGAATTTAAAAATTGAATTATTTTTACAATATATTTTTTACAATTGAAATATATAATAAATGATTAATATTTACTGAAATATTATAACTGCGTTATTGTAGCGATTGAAACGTTTATGTATGTTTTTGTTTACATATTTATATATGTATATTATATGATTATTTGTATGTGCTGTATATATACGATGCCAATAATCTCCCGATGTATTTTCATTGTTATGTTTGTTTTCTTATTTCGACATCTTTATTATAATATTCAAAATAAATATTTGAAGAATGAATTCTTAACAAATTGTCAGTCTTTCAGAAGCTCATTTTACTAGACTAAATTTATAAATCTACCTATGTCTATATATTCTATTGTCTTGCGTACAAGTCTTTATATTACAATTCTTAATATACGTAAATTGATAAAGTATATCCGGCAAATACTAAAAAAATCTAGTAATTTATTCCAGGAATATTATAATCTTTGATTTATTTTTCTCAGTGTATGGATCAACACATCTCTTTATTTAATTCAAAGTATAGAAAATGATATGTTAAACTGAAATATAACGAATTGCACGAATTCTTAAAAGAAGCGTGCATTTCGTACAGAAATAATAATGTATATCAATTTTAAATTTAATGTTACAAATATCTACATGATAGTAATATATTCCAATGGATTCGATATTGTTGCGAATCGAGCAGCCATGCAATATCGATCAAATGAATTGAAATTATCGTATAACGCAAGTTAAAATCGGCATATGCTTGTACGAAAATAAGGGGCAAAAGAAAAGAAAAATGGTCATCGCGCTGAATGAACATGCGATATCATATCTGTTCGGCATCACAGCCATCGTTGCTAAACAAATCTATGCTCTACAAGCCGAAAGTAGCAGAATGTGTACGCGCTTGACCTCCGCTTCTTTTTATGTCAAATTATTATTGTTATCATTTCATTTCTTATTTTTATTATTTATATTTCATTGTATTTTGGTTTTTTGAAATGTACATTATATATAAACAAGAATAATTTAGTGCGACATTGTAGTGTGAATAAAAAAATAAAATAATTATAATTAATATATAGAAAATGTTATTTCTAGTCAAGTACTTTCAATATTGCATACACTTACTCTTTAATGAAAACAATTTTACTTATGTCTGTACATAAATCTTATTTAACTGGTAATGATGGATTGACTTTCGTGTTTTACCATCAGATAAGTACTTTGGACATCTAAATACCCATAAAAGGCAAGATTTTTTCAGTCACTTTTACTAGGTCATTGACTATTTTTATGCTTTATATGCAAATGTATCCTTTATATGCACGTAGATTATAAACACGATTTAATGTCTATTTTGCCCACCAAAATATCCATAAAACGTGATCTCAACTCTTCAATGTAGTAAAAATTACCGCGTAATTATGTTAACGTTTGCTTAATAGTCTAATCTCATTAAAAGAAACATTAAATTATGTACCACTTAAACAAAATAATATAATAATAAAAATAAAATATCTAGGCACATTATACATACATCAACGTAGTGTTAACTTTTTTTATTTATGCAAAAAAAATACATTATTTAAACTTGACAAGACATTTTACATGCCACGTCTCAAGTAAATAAATCAACTGACCACAATGACTATTAATTAACATAATTCGCTTCATTCTACAATTAACAAATCTTCAAGTAAAAAATAAATAAATAAATAAATACTTTGGCGTAAAGAGTATTATAAAACTGAAATAAAGCGGAAACCGAGCGTGACCACAGAATAAAGAAGATCAACAAGATTGAGAATGAGAAAGAGAGATAGAGAAAGAATGAAAGAGAGAGAGCGAAGTTTAGAGCGAGACGAAAGAATTAAGGGAGCACCTTTTTAATTTTACCGCTGGATTCCTTGAGGCTCTGAGGAGGTGAAGGAGATTTTTTGATCGGGGTCTTCTGAGGACTCGACGAAGGTTGTGTAGGAGTGGTAGCTTCGCGGTCAACGGGGGGTGATTGTATGACCGATACTACGGGAGGTGGGGAAACGGAAGTGGACGTCGAGGGCACAGGTTCCGCGGCGGACAGGGGCTCTAAAGGAGTGACACCGAGGCTTTTGGGCGGGGTTTGCTTTGGAGTCGTGATTTTAGCGTTCATTGTCGGTAACAATGTCCGGCTCTTGGGCTTCCGCCACCCCTGCCAATAACAACACCAATTATAGCATTAGTAACAAGCCAGCACAATTCGCTTCGTTTGGGAAGTGTGGAACACGTTATAAGTCGCGCAGCACAGTGTTATCCCGTTAAGAGTTCAGTCCAATTTTAGCAGCGGAAACATTTGTTTGGCTCGAAGTTGTTAAAATCATTTAACATTGTTCTATTTTAAATGGAGGCTTCAGTGCTGATAAAAGTTTATTATTGCGACAATTAAGAAGTCGATTATATTAGATGAAGTGTAACAATATGTATGGTACCGAAGAATAAAACGTTAACAATATGGGAAATTTCACGTTTCACATAACATGGGAAAGGGCAAGTTTAACCAAATAAAAGCGATAACAATGTTTGTTATTCTTTTATTTTTTAAATAGCCCTTTACATGCTTAAAAACAAAAGGAAATTAAGTTTGTCTATATTTTGTAGCTTGAAAACGTTTTAAGTATATACTCAAGTATAATGTCCAATGCTATAATAGTTTTATCCACACTTGAACTTCCATTAAGGATCCTTCAACAAACGATTTCAAAAATATCACGTTCGGTGGGCATGCGTATGTTAAAAGCGGAGTAATATTTGATTTTTCAGTTGAATGATATTTTAATTTATTATTCTTTAAAGTAAAGTATTATATTGAAATGAGAATAGTGTGAGAATAGTGTTTTAGAAGAAATTGATGATTAGGATATATTTTGAAAACGTTTGTTAGTAAAATTCCTGAAAATATTAGTCGATTGTTTTTATTAAGTTTTAATTAGTGTAGTGGGAAGAATACCTTGTCATCGTAAAATCCTTGATCGTCCGTCCTTTGCTGTCCGAGTAAACGGTCGGTCTCCAGGTCGGTGTCCGCTTCTTCTTCGTCAGCACCTTCCTCAATTTCAAGATCTGCTTCTTCAACGGCTCTACGAACCTCGGAATCTTCGCTGTTGCTCTCTGTGCATATCCTCCGTCTGCCGTCCAACAAACTACACCTTAGTTAGATGCACTCATTGTGCTAAATGACGTTAACTCCTTACTGTATTTATGACATGCTTTTCCACTTACATAGAGTAAAATTATTGGAATTAAAAACTAATCAATTGCAACTTAACATACAGTAAGGAGCTAATAGAAAAAATGTATTCCAAAAATTATGTTTATGTTTACATTAATAGAAATGTTATAAAAGAGGAGCAAGACATGATTATTTTAACTTACAAAAGAATATAATTTATCTTGAAAATGGCATATTGGTATATTGTACGTTACTTTTAAATACAGTATTTCAATTTTATCTACAAAAATGACTTAAAGTGTATGTATAGAAAAGGTAGAACTACTGAAATTTTATAATACTAATTTCCAGATATCACTTAATTAAATGTAGAATTATATTTACAATTATTAATCAGAAATGAAAATAATAATATTCTATGTAATGAAATTGCTGCGACTGATTATAATGATGAATTCTCAATAAATCATAATTAAAGTGATGATGATAATGAAATTGAAATGTTCCTGTTAAATTAATTATTCTTTGTTATGAATGATAATTATAGACATTATATAATTAATAAAATAAAATTTTGAAAAGTAATAAGACTGCTACACACATACATTTACTTTCAGGTACTTTACTAATTATTGAATTATCCGTTTTTTTTCTATTTTAAAACAATAATAAAATTTATATAAAATAATCGTCTGATTATTATATTAAAAATGGACAATAATATTTAAGACTGTTAAGAAAATTACATAATATATAAACAAAATAGCATCTCATCTTTTCTTTGACAATAAAAATTGAGTAAATATTATTGCATAAATGTTCAGTCTCAACACCGAAATGAACATAATTGTTGGAATACCACGAACAGTATGCTTTTTACCTCGGAATCCAGATTGGACTGATGCAGGGTTCAAGGGGGTCTACCGAAGGCGATTTTGCCGGTAGGGTTTTGGTACGTTGCAATGCCATCCTAATGTCTTTGATGGCGGCCTCCACCTCTCCGCCCATTTCCAGGCTGACGCTTTGCCGACCCTGGGGTGCGGGTGGTGGCGGAGTGCCAAGCGGGTCCAAGCCATCGAGCTGCAGCTCGGTGGGCTCGAATACGCCATTGTCTTTACTCGTGACAAAAAGGTCGGGCGAGCTCGCTTTCAGGCTATGAAGAATGTCCTTTGTGACATTCAAACTGACGTCTTTGTTCGCATCGCCGTTGCTCGTGTCGCCGAGCAAATCGTTTCGCGTCCGCTGAATGATTTCTTTTTCGATCTCGTTAATCTGACGCTTCATCAGCATTACCGTTGGGTTGTTGTTGTCGGTGTCACTCGCATGACCACTGGACAAGCCATCCTCCAGGACGGGCATGCTCGTGTACACGCCAAAGGAGTCGGAATTGTTGCCGAAATCGCCGACCGAACCGAGCAACCCTCGCGCTGGCATCAATTCGTTGTCCATTATAAGTGATATTTCGCTGTCGAGATCACCGCAGTTGCTGTCGCAATCAGTCGTTTCCGGGCTGTAGGTGAAATTGCGCGAGTGGCCGACCTGAAGACCCACCTCTGTCTCGCCAAGATCTTCGCTGCTTCCGGTTCCCAAAGACAGGTCGAGGAAGTTACTTTCGTGTTCGACCGTCTGAAAATCATTTTCAAATTTTCATTTTGATTAGAAGATTCGAGGAATTGCTATTTATTTATATTATAGGATAGTAATGTAGGAGAATTGTTTCATGAGGATAGAAGAGAGAAAGAATTGATGAAGATAAAGAAATGAAGTGTAAAGAGAAGTTGCGATGAACAAAAAAGAATAACAGGCTCGATATGGGAGCCTTCACGTTTGACGAACTGTAAAGGTGAAATTTGTAAAGATTGGATATGGAAAGAATACGTGAAGATGAGTGTCTGTATAATTTGTATGTAAAGTGGAAATAAAATCCAAGTGAACTTATACATATATATATATATATAACAATTTATAAGAACTTTATTTTTTATATTTATAAGATAATTTTATTAATTACTTTATCAGGATAAAAGGATCTGAAAAATAAATAAGTAAAGTTTTTCAAGATTTCTTATTACAAATTCTTGCAAAAATTAATGAAAGAAGAGAGTCCATCGAGGAATAGTCAATATGTTAGCAAGTTTTCTCATTAAACGTAAAATATCACGAATCTAAGATGAAGTTAATTGCATTTTCTGTCTAATTCAAAGGAATATAACAATGCAAGTTGATTTCAATTGAATACTTGCAATTACAAGTTCGTTTAATATATCTGCGATATTATCATAATTTTTTATATTATCACAATTACAAAAGGAACTTTACCGGAAAAATGATCTACTCTTGTATTACAAAATCGAAATTGTATTTAAAAAATGTCTATACTTATACTATTTTTTGTACAAAAATAATTTATTATATTAACTGTCTAAATATACATATACAGTACATTTTTAAAAAGTAAAGTTCAATATGAAATTGCAATTATTATCAAGAATACGTGTGCATTTGTAAATTATATAATTTAATAATGAAATAATAATATACTAATGAATAAATAAAGCAGTATTTCCGAAAATAAATATAGTGGTAAAGCGATCTAAGAGCGCGCTTTAATAACCCAGTACATTAAAAAAAGCAATGAACAAGTTATTATTTTTAATTATTGGTTCAATAGTTCATAATACTGTCATTTTAAATAACAGCATTGCAAGGTTACAAACGAAGGAAAAAGTTTAAAAAATCTTTTATACGTTTTTCATTTTGTACATTCCAATTTTATATTGTATCAGTATTGTATATCGATACCAAATACGATGTTAATAAAAAATACAGTTTTTAATATTCCATACGATAAAATACCTTCAATTAAATTTTTGTCAATAATATTTTATGAATATGCATAAAAATATAATAATCATTTTAATCTTTGTCACTATCTATATTATTTTTAATAATTGTTGAAAGTATTAAAAACGTTCAATCTTTTAATTTAATATTTTATTTAACTTTTAATAAAATAGTATTAATTAATTGGAAATAAATGGTCAACGAAATCATAACATGTTAAAAATGTATTGACTTATTTATTTTTTATATAAAGATAATATTTCATTTACAAATTTATTTTATAAATTATTTTCCATCCATTAAGCTTTCATTTTCAGAGAATTCGAACTTTTTTAAACTTTAGATTAAAATATGATTTCCGTATCTACACGCATTGCTTTTAAAAATCTTATTAAACAAAATTGTAATATTGTTATCTAATTGAACGTAAAATTGATAATCGATATTTAATTCATGATGTAAAGATATTTACCGGAATTATTCCATGCAAATGATTGTTATAAATAATCCATTGTTGGCAAAAAGAAGGTGCCGAAATTGAATATATTTAATTTGATGTTAAATATTTAAAGTGCAATTTAATTTAGTCGAACACTCGAACGCGCGTTTTGAACTGGGGAATACCGTGTGCAAAATTAGGGAATCTTTATCTATAAATAAATGTTTATTTATATCGATAATGAGCAGCGGCAGAGAAAGTCGCGCATTTACTCCGCGAAACAATAAACACGTCTTGTTTGCCTTTTTGTTGTTGCATTGTCCAAACAGAACGTTCGATTATTATTTTTCCAACTAGATAAAGTAAAAATGAAAGCAAACCCGTAAAAAAAAAGAAGAATAATGAAAAAAGATTTATTGAAATTAATAAATGCGTATTGCCAGAAATAGTTGTAATTTCTCTTTTTGTATTTTCAAAATTGTTTTTAAATTAATGTACGAGAGAATTATGGAGTATCTAACCATTTGTGGATATTCGGATTTTGACTTTTTCGGAGATTCGTGTACCATTACTTCTTCGGTTTGTGGGCCACTGGCTAATCGTTGGCCAACATAGGCACTACCACTTTGCCTGCGCAATTCGTAATCCAGATCCTAAGATGTAAACAATGTTTAGTTTCATACAACAAAAGTCACTCTTACATACATCTGAACTAATTTTACATATTTTAAGAATAAAAGTGCACATACCTGAAAAGGGAATTCTGTGCTATCTTTTTCTTCCGTGGGTGGTGGGCACTTAAAAAATTCTTCTAAAACTTTTCGAGTCTCGGAAAATTCGTACAGATAGTCGAATGTGCTGCCTCCAGGCGACACTAAGCTACTTTCATTCTGTAGTAATACAGGCTGCTTCAAAGAATTGTCCTCCGTAATGTCGGGCAACGGGGTCACATCGTTGACGCTCACTGGTCCTTGTTGATCTTCGGTATTACTAATATTTGGATCTACAACAGTATTCTCTACGACGATCTCTGTGCAATTTTCTTCTTTCTAAAAAGCAAAATTATTAACATATATATAAATGTCTAAAATAATTTCATCAAATGAAAAATGATTATATACGTTATAAAATATTAATTATTATATAACATTTTTGTTTTTGGACTTTTAATTAACTGAATGAGACTCAATTTCAGTTACTCTTTTAGTTTAACTACTGAATCTTATTCTCAAAATGAAATTAAATAAATTGTCCGTATTCAATATAGTGTGAAAAGTCTACCAATTGACTGTCTCACCTCTTTTTGATTAGGTGTAGTTGGCAGTATTCTTTGTGGAAATCCTGGTCTCGGTGTCATGTACATAGATGGAGATGATAATAAACTCGGTAATCGGGAATTCTCGCGGACTCCGTAACGTCGTGGACTTTCTGAATATTGAGCAATCGGCAGTTCGCCGATAACCCTGGTTACTTTGTGATTATGTTCAGACGTGGGAGAGTCCTCACAGTCGTTAGCTGGTGTGACAACCTGGAACACATATAAATGATTATACATATACTTATACTCAAGTAACAATACATACTTTGTATATACACTCAACAATATTATAATATTTATATAAATATTACAATATGAATTATAAAATATATACATATAATATAAAAATAATAGTATTAAGTAAGCAAATCTCATATTACCCTGAATAGAAGCAACTTGTATTATCTTTAACATTTGTTGAATTTGATTCAATAATAGAACTTATTACAGTTAAATATGTATTCGAAATCAATGTAATTTTCTTCTGTAAATAAAGTAAAGTTTTCTGTCAATGTTCTAAGTTCAAAAGCTTAGAAAAAAGGATTCAACTTTGTTGGGATCGCGTTACTACTTGGAAATTAAATTTGACCGCCTGCACCTCTATCCGAAACGAGGCTTGTTTTACTTGAAAAGGTTTAATCTCTGGAGGCCACGACTCCCCAACCTCATCCCCACCTCTTTAACACTAGGACTTTATTAATACAGTGCACTGAGCATTAAATCATTCATTATTATATAAGAGTTACAATGAGAGACCGATCGATAATCGGCTAAATGATATTTCGCGTGGAACTATAAAAACTTATTTTTCCTCGTTCGCAGATCATTGTTTCTGAGGTTCATTGTCGAGGAAATGAATGCTTCTTGACGCGAGAAGGAGTCTCGCTGTTGTTAAACAATCGATCGATATCTCCGTTTGTGTGCCGAGTTTATATTTATAAAGAACCGTTTTTGAAACTGTTATTATTTGCCTTTCCACATCATTCATTGATTTCAAGTGAATTGCGATGCTTCTTTTTTCTATTTGTAATTTATATTATATGTATTATATTTAAAGAAAGATAAGGTTATCATATTTACAATCAGAATAATGTCAAAATAAATATTGTGTCTATCGCTAATTAAAAGATTCCAGCCGCGACGCGTTGCACGGTGGTGTTTATTAAAAATATATATTGCGCGGATCATATACTAGATTAAACTTGGCAATGTTGCTGGGAGCAATTCATGTGCCGGCAAATTGAACACGAATACAACCCTGTATGTAATCAGATATTACGATTCAAGGGTCATTCGCATATAGTGTTACGTGTTCCAAAGAGCAGGTGTATTAGTTCTTATTGTGATGTATTTCCATGCGTGTACGCGGGTGCGTCATTGAGGCAAACCAATTTTTCGCATCCATTATTGGATTTTAATTTGCTTATTTATTCTGTACGATTTTTGAGATCGTTTTAACTCAAAGAGAAGTTGGACTGTTAATAGTTTGTAATTGGTTTTTATATATAAAGTTCTGATTTTTATTTCAATAAAAAAATACAAATTTTACTTTAATTAAATTTTACTTTCACAAATAAATTGAACAGTACAGGTGACAAAATTCGATTTCAATTTCACTAATCCGTTTTATGTTGTTTAATTAATAATAGTATAATAATAAAAGATGTAGTCTAAAATATTATAATGTATAACTGTATTTAAATTTTGTATTTAAATTTTATGATATTATCATTCAAATAAATTGATTATCAATATATAATTAAAATTGATTTAGCAATCAAATTTTATTTTTATTCGTTCCTTTTCCTTCTAGAGTTTGTGAATGAATTTGAATTATAAATACGAATGGTTCACATTTTTGTTTTTATGATAGAAATTGATTAAGTCATTATAAAAGCATTATAAACTCGTGAAAAAAAATCGTGAAAAGTATATTATAAGTGTAATTGAACAATTCTTTTATAACATAAAAATAAGCTTAAAGAATTAGAAATGCAAAATAAGTGTTTTTACCATATACAAAGTGCAAAATTAAAAATACAGAAGCAATGAATCTTTTAACGTACAAATGGTATAACTCAGAGTTTTTTGTTTTGTTAGCTTATTATTAATGGCATAAATGGTATAATTATTTCCTAACTTGCACTGCAATTTGATAGTAGCACTAGTTTACCCTTGAGCTACTATGGTAATCCTAGTAAAATGCTAAATATATCAAAACGACAGTAATGTAAGCTAAATATATCAAAACGACAGTAATGTAAGTTATACCACTTATGATTGATATTGCTGATTAATATTTAGTGTTTAATAATGTTAAAATGTCCTCCTTTGTACCTTTAAAAATTCCGTGGAATTTCGATGGTAAGTAGTTGTCGTTGGACTCGGACTACTTCCAACGCTGGAACTAGGTGGTTCTGGGGGCATCCTTCCCCGGTGAGGCTCTTCGGTTTCAAGATCCAAGTTGGCACTACCAAGGAATTGCGCACCTGCGTTTGTTGTATTCAAATCGAGCCGCAGGTTCTGCCAATTGTCGTCAATGTCATCGAAAACAACGACCTCGCCGTCACTGACAATGGCCATACTTCGCGCAGGAGTTGTATGATTCGACTGATAATCTACACAATTCTTTGGCAGTCCATAATCCATGTCAGTAATACTTTTTGGTACATTATAGTCTACATTATTGCTATTTAAAATCGTATCGTAATTGATGATCCGATTGGTCCGATTACTCTTAGGCGAGTTGTAGTCTAGAATGGTTTTAGTTGGATTTCGGCGCACTGAGTGCACCTCTGAAGAGAATACAGTCTCTGTAACTTCGCGATTCACACGTTGCCTTCTGGGTTCACCGCAGCTAAAACAGTTTTATAGTTTATTATTTTTTGCAATATAAATGGATAAAAACCTTTGAAGTAAATAATTTAAGTGAAGGTGTATTATATACAAAATTTAAAATTCCTGTTAAATCTGTTACAACTTTCATACAAAATAAAACATCAGATTATAAATCAGATTTAAAGAAGGTTTTAATATTAGAAATGGATTAATATTAAATAAAAATGAAAATTAATATTTAATAATAAATTGTAAATAGTTTTTTATAAATTAGAATATTACTATACATACAGACTATTATTGCAATAATATAATTAAATATATCTTATGAAAATAGTAATGTATACATTTAAACTTACTCATATAAGAAAAGTCAATTTAATATATAATGATTGATTTATAATATAATAATAATAATTTAAGCTTATTATATAATAATACAATAATTTAAGCTCGTCAATGATTTAATTAATAAATAATTATATATTCTATAATGATATTTAAGCTTATTTTATTTAGATATTTTATTCTTAATGAATAACATGACCAATTTTTCAAAATAACTGAATTGTTGTTAATGGTTATTTTATGTTATGTACTGTCTTAAATTCACTGTTGTTTAATATAAATTGAATTTATTCGCAAATTTAATTATAATAGTATATACAGCAATCAATAAATTATATAGATAATTCATATTATTATTAAATTCAGTGAATTAGTGAATTTATGTTAATACTAATATATATTTAAAAAAATTTACTTATATTTAAATACAACTTGCATTAGTAAAAGTATTGCTTAAATTGAATGCATACAATTAATTAATAAAATACAGTAGATAAATTAAAATTTATAGGAAGAATTCAAAATTAACTTCTACTCAATAATAAAATATGTTATAAACATTATATAATAATGTTCTGTATTATACTCCAATCTAATCCAGTCATTGAATCAATAATTACTTCATTGATTAGAAATTTAAATTTTTATACATAAAAAGTTGTTCAATTGCAAAGAAAAAAAAAACTGAAGGAAAATTGTACTTTAATTACAATTAAAAGAAATAAAATTAATTATTTTCGTACTAATGTAATGATTTGCATACTTAAAAATTCTGATAATTGAATAAAACATGAAATGTAATTTTAGCAATTTACAATAACATCACAACAGTGTAAAAGTACTTGTTTCAAAGTAACAGATTACATGCAAAAGATCTGATTTTTTGTGTAACTTATTAATTATTCATGGCAGTTATTATTAGAAAATGATATGTTTCATATTTTACACGAATCTGCGTTTTATTAAGTATTAAATAAATATCCAATATTAAAATAGTACAATTAAAATATTTTTAGATATGTATTATTTTTTTATTACATTTTCATTCAACATTAAACATGTCATTGTGTGTGTTTAATCGACAAATTATAAACATTACAAACATCCTGCTAGAATACTGAATAAATCATACATCAAATGTATGTTTTTCATTTTAAATAATGATAAACAAAAGTACTTCTTATTTTATCTTTTTTATTTATTTTCATTCTTAAAATAGAAAAGGAAACAAACAAATTAATTATTCGTTAATTTTCTGAATTAACAAAATATCCTTATGCTAAAATGTTTATAATCCCTGTACATTAACGCAGATTCTATTTAATAAGCAACAAAAACTTGATTTAAATTCAAATAACTGGCATAATAACAAAAAATGACTCACCGATTCCTCAATTCCCAAACACTCTGTCTATTCGGAGACTTATTATTCTTTTTCACAGACAATTTGTCCGTCTGGTTATCGTCATTGTTGATAGAGTTGGATACCGCGAGAAAGCGTGGTTTCCTAGCCGCAACTTTGCCTCTGCTTTGCGAATACACCTCACGACCACCCGCAATCTCTATGATTCTGTAACACAATATCCCAAAATAAAACAACACCAAATAACCAAGTATTGTCCTTGGTGGGCTTATCGGAAGTCAATTCCGGTATACCATCGACCAGTCATACTCGGCGATCAACGCCTATCAGCTGTCCTGTCACCGATCTGTCAAACTAACGTGTCCTAACCTACAAGCTACCTACCAAACAGATTGCGCGCCCCATTATTTCTACTTGTCAATATCCCGCGACCTGAATTACGCTTCGCGATAAATTCCAGTACAACTGCTCGTTTCGTCATTTTTATTAGCCGCTTCGCGTTGATATTCAAAAACCGTTAAAAACCCGCACTTGAACGGAATGCAAATTGCCAAACAATTAGCATAAACCGTGATGTATTTATAATTAGATTCGTGACGTTATTACGAGTGATTCACGATGTCCGTTATCTCGCTTATGGGGCAAAAAAGGGAAAAGGAAAAAGTGGAAAAAGGGGGCGTAACAATGTGAGATTTTGAAATTTTGAGAGAAGAAACGAACCCAGCGCGACCGATAAAAAATTGCACGTACCTCGTCTGC
Organism: Leptoteleia sp. ZL-2020; assembly: GCA_022817305.1. Classification (NCBI taxonomy): domain Eukaryota; kingdom Metazoa; phylum Arthropoda; class Insecta; order Hymenoptera; family Scelionidae; genus Leptoteleia; species Leptoteleia sp. ZL-2020. Next base: position 547 of record JABFPN010000198.1, on the reverse strand, counting down.
TAACGGCGCCCGTTTCGAATGGACATAAACAAACGGGATACGCGTGTATGCGTGTGCGTCTGTGTACATGCGAGGGCAGCGGTGCGTTCAACGAAACTGCCGTTTAATTAATTTTCGCGGATCCCTTGGGCGGCGAAAAGTGCGCCGGGCAAAATAAGGATTTGATAATTAATCGTCGGGATGACAATTACGGGCCGGCCGAGAAGTCGCTGACATTTGAATAGTCGAAATGCACGGTCAGTCGGAAAATCATGCAAATGGTGCGCGCGCGTTTGCGTGAATTTCACCGCTGACTCGTGTGGCGGCGCTGCGAGACAATCACCGCTCGACGCCATGTCGCTTCCCGCTCGGTACGATTTCTCGAACTTTTTTCTCGACTTGTTCTTGCGATGGTAAGTTTTTGTGGCGAGGATTTGTTACCTTAACGCGATGCTGTAAGCGTTAATTACTAGATTAGGGTATTCTGTGCTTTTATTAAAAATATATAAATGTAACCGATGTAATTGCTTCAGACCATTTTTTCAATTTGGAAGATTATTTTACATTA
>JABFPN010000197.1:0-61210 GCA_022817305.1 Leptoteleia sp. ZL-2020 | reverse complement strand
CAGATAGTTCAAAAAATTATCCAGATAGTAGTGTGCTCTACTATCCACAGATATTAAAGTTTACTATCACAGATATTCAGAAAAACTATCTAGATCATTATTTTAACTATCTATTTCTCTCAGTGTAGTGGGCAGAAATTGTTTTGGCGACTTCGTAGAAACGAAGGGTCGGCTGATTTTGTTAAGGGCGTGTTCTGGAGGCAATTGTAGGGAGGGTTGCTCGTGGTAGGGGCGGAAGGAACAGATGAGTCGCGGCACAGTGCGGGGGATCAAAGTGTGAGATATACCCTGTTCCTAAAATAACTCTTTCTCCTTCGAATCCTGGCAGCGCACATGGATATAAAGCACGTTGTCAAGTGTCGTCGCGTGTTTTACGTCACTGCCAGAAGAAACCGCAATTGCATTTCGCGTCATAAACGCCGTTCAAAAAGGCGTGGGAGGGGTGGGGGGGGGGGAAAGGAAAAAAGGAGCTATTTATTTAAGGAACCGCCGGAACTATTTTTACTGCGCCAAAAAAGATGGGAACAAAAGGAGGCGGCCTTTTTTCCTCTCCCCTTTTATTACTTCGCGTTCTCGAAGTTCTTCTCCCACGAAATAACGTAACTGCGACGGCCAGTTAATAATAAATGAACATTTTCCGCGATTGTAGTTTGGATATTGCGGTGCTGGGACAAGTGGATCATATTTTTTTTGCTGTCTCTTACTTCGTCATAATAGTATCTTCGCACGCAAATTTATATTGGTTTTATATCAGTATCGATAATTTGCTGAAGTTTTAAGATTATTCTTATCTATTCTGATAGTAAATTCAGACAGTAGCATTAACTTAAAAGGGAGAGATTTTTATAAAATTATAATTATACCCTAGTAAAAATGAATTATATATGGACATATATGGTTTTCTTAACTCATGAATGGTCATATCTGGTTGATATATGGTAATAATTGATTTGAATATAAGGAATTTATTGAATTTTGTATTTTCTTATATGAAATTGTTAAAACATATATGGACCATATATGGACAATATATGTTTCATTATTACTAGGGTTCATTCTTGTTAATTGTGTGAACAAGAAATATGAGTACTTTGTAGAAAAAAATAGTTATATCTATAATTTAAGTATATTTTAAATTAAATACTTTTGAGAAAATACTGAAATCTCAGGGATGTGTTTCAGTGCTGTGGCGTTGGAGGTGGCGCTTCCACGGCACCTCAGGCTCCTCGGCTACTGGGTACCGGATTTGCTGTCGGAGCTACCACCTCCACAGGGACCACTATCATGCAGGACCCTGCATTGGAAAATATTTTGGAGGTGAGAATACAACATTTCATTCGCATTAATCTTAATATTAATTCACTGAAAACCCTTTTTCAACCCTTTGCCCTTTACACTACTTTCAATATGGAGACTCTCCAGTAAAATTTATTTTTATATTTATTAATTTTAATAATACGCTTATTTCCCAATATTTAAATAAACTTACATAAACTGAATAGTAAGTCGGAAATTCTTATTTATAAATAATGTATTACTTGTACATATATACACATTGAGCTTTTATTAAATTATAAATAAAAATCTGCTTAATTTAACACTAGAACGACCAGGCAATTTCTAAACAAGGACAATCAGAATTACAATACCGTGCGTTAGAAGGAGAGGTCAGCAGTTAAAATGACTGCTTTGGTCGTTCTAGTGTTAAATCGAAGGAGCAAAAATATTAACTTAAACATCCTATTTGGTCATGAATTAATGATAAATGGTAAAATAATTGAATAATATAATTCAATTAAAGTTCAATTTAAATTAATATATGCCTTAAAATGTAAAATTGCTCCGATTCTCAATATATTTTATTTTATATTCATATTATTGATTAAATTTTCATTTTAAATGTGTACCAAATTACAGAAGAAAGATATTGATTTTATCCAAATATAATAAGAAAATTATAAGTGTGAAATTTGTTGAGTAATAATATAAAGTTTGAGTTAAATGAATTTGCACCCCTAGTAAAAATGAAACGTACATGGTCCATATATGGTCCAGTATAAGGGAATTATTAAATGCATGTATGGCTAGAATATTATATCAATTATTGCCACATATCGATCATATATGGCCATATATGGATTAAGAAAGAACATACATGACCATATATGGATTAAAGAAGAACATATATGTCTATGTATGGATTAAGGAAGAACATATATGTCCACATATGTATTTTTTATTACCTTATATGACATTGTTAAAAAATATATTAAAAATAAAAAATAATGCTCTTTCCCATATAATAATTAGAAATCCATTCTTCGGAATATTGAGTTAAAGTTTCAGGATGTCTCGCGAGTCAATTGATCCTGGTGATCCAATAGAAATAGATCGAGACGAATTGAGGATCTGGCGGAAAATTGCCGGGGTAAATGGAAAGACGCGGAAAGTGGAGCAACTGTTTATAGCGCGTTTAAGTTGACGGATTGACGAAGAAGGGCGACGTTCAATGTCACGCCGCTGAATGAACCTTGCGCGCGACTTTAATTAAACCCGTTCGAAAAATGACGCGATTCGAGTCTGCCCCGGTTCCAGCGGCAAAATTATTCCAACATAAGTTGCGCCATCTTCGCCGCTCCGGGCATAACGCAAACACAAAGACTCGCCTCCTCGCTCGCTATTAATGATACAGGGCTGACGTCTGCCGCGCGAGTCCCGCGTTCCAGCGGAATTTCGCTCGGGGTTATTAAAGAAGAGCCCGCTCATTTACACCTCCTATGTGCTACGCGATTCGTGCGCGATTTTCGGCTGAGTTGCATTATCAAAGGCATCGCTGTAAGGTCCCGGAACCGGAATTCAAATTGATCAATAATTAAGTGGACCTTATTTTCAGTTCCAGAGCCGTTTGACCATTCGGTGTTATGCGGTTATTAATAGAAGGGTGTGTGTATTTAAAGTTACCTCAGAATGAACGGGCATTATCAAGGTTTCTTAAATTATCTATTGCGTCTAAAATTAGACGGGTACGAGATACCAACATATTTCTAAGTATACACAGGTATAAAAAGATTAATAAAAATTACTGACGTTAGTAAACTGGTCATAGAGTTGGCAAATTCGAGGAAATACTGTCTTAAGATTGGAAAAAGTTGTCAGTTTGTTGACAATTATTATTTGAAATCCGATATTATATGTCAAAATGCTGTTACTTTTAACTAACTTAGGACAGTAATTTTGGAGCAATAGATATGAATTTCGAATAAAAGACATTAAATTACAATTCTGCTGTTTAATACAGAAGCAAAAATATGAACATTTTCTATCGACCAGAGCCTTTGATCTGAAAAGAGATTTGAAGTTTATTATAATTATGTACAGGATTCAAATTTCGTGTCAATACCTGAAAACTCTGCCCGACACTTTTCCAAGATCTCTTTTTCCTCCCCCCATTTCCGACGTAGTTTTTTCCACATCTTATCTCGACCATTAATCGTAACCGAAAGAAAAGTCGCACGTGTACGTTTAAGATAGCGTGTATTTAATCATTCAAAATCTGGCTCCAAGTTCCGCGGCCAATCAATGCGCTCGACACCTTTCGCGTGCGGTTTCGTATTTACAATAACACTTATTTCTTCAATTTTGGCATTAAAAGTCTCGATTAGATTTCACGAATCCGCGGGTAAGTCGGCGGTTCTTCCCAGTTTGCGCGCGCGAAGTTGCCTCGCCGGGGCGTCGGTCGTAAATTCCGAAGCGGTTTCGCCAAGAGTTACATTTTATCAAACTTTAATCGCGGTCTCGGAACGTATTTCGATGCCAGATATCGCCGCGAAATACGTTCATTAAGCGAAACGCGTGATACCTAGTTTGGAGTTACCGAGTCGTATAATTAAAAGTTATCGCTCCTTGTTTGTACGAAATAATTGGCCGAAGAATTTCCGGCGAGCTTGTCGGTGGGGATAATTTCGCTACTAAGAATTAAATCCGGGCCCTAGGTATGTAAATTCATTTTGGAATTAGGTCATTGACTGGCCCCGAGTGGGTTTAACATGGGCCCTTGTTAGGAATATAATGCCCGTTTAGTGTCCGGACTGATTCAGGCAAAACTGTCTAACCCTTTCCCGGAACGCCTACCAGGCTTGCTTTGATAGGGTCCGGATTTTAATCTGGGTAAACTCTGACGAATTTTACTAGGATTGGGGATTGATAATTTGGATGAATGATTTAGCAAATGCGGGAGACGGAAGCACGACGCGCAAATTTGGAACGCCAGCATGCCGAGGCCCAAAATCAATTGCGAGAAAAGATAGCAGGACGGTACCAGGGCCCGGAATCAGTAGAGGCCCTGCAGTCCAAGATTAGGGAGCTGGAGAAGAAAACTGAGCTGCAGATGGTCAAGCACGAAGAATTGTCCCTGGAATTGACGAGTTTGCGCAGGGCACGCAGCAGGGGCCCGACGATGAGCAGTCACTCGTCTCTGCCGACGTCTACGTGGCCTCCAGCGGGATCCGAAATCGACAGACTAATGGCTAAAATTGAACACGATAGGTATATAATCCTTCTTTGTCATTTTGACTGGCAATTTATCGTTTCAAAATAGAGAGACAGCCCGAGTGAAAGTAAACATGATCAAATTTGACGTAATTAAATGATCGTTAGAAAAGCACAAAATGAGTCTATATATAATCAAATGTTAATGAACTGAAGATAAACGTTTTTAAAATGATAAACAGGTTTTGGAGTCTTGTTATAATGGATAATTTGTCAGCAATAACATAAATGAAATGATTTTATTTTTATGGAAAATAAAGGATGGATTGGAATACAATTTTTTTCTTTATTTATTCACAGCAAACAAGACTAATTTTTTGTACTCAACATTTATACTTATGCGTCTTAAAAAGATATCGATCGTAGGAAATTTCGTTGTGTAGACTTTTCTACTTATTTTTGCTTATAAGATGCAAATTAAAGGAACTACCTTTATATTCAGACACTTTACATATATTAACTAGAAAAAAAAAGTGTAAGAAAATACTTTGGAACAGAATTTTCATAAGGCACGGAATCTGCTGTTCAATTATAAATAATTTTTACATGATATTTAAAACAATATTATGCCATTCAATTTATTACTTATTCATTCTAAAGAAAGTCTTTGAAAAGTACAATTTACTTATCGTACCAATTGATAATTTGTATAAACGTCAAACGTTACTTTTAATTTGCAGCAGCAGTGGCAGACTTTTATATGACGTAGATCCGGGTCGGTCGAGTGTGACAACGCAGCAACCATCTGCATCTCATAGTTTATTACAATCTAGTACAGAAAATCTTTCAAGCCTCAGTCAGCATCATCCACCTCATCCGCATGCTCTCAGTTTAGGAATATCTACGCAAGTTCCTCACGTAAGTTTTTTCCCCCAATTTAATTATTCCTCTTCAACTTGAATAGTTGAGAATTATTGATTGTCATACAAATAATATATTGGTTAACAAATTTGTAATGTTAATGTTTGAAATCAATCCAGTACGCAAGTTCACCGATGCCATTAACTCCGATGATGCCTGGCTGTCCACCTTTGACGCCAAACGGGCCACCATATCACTACAGCGAACCAATTCCGCCAGCTCCGTCTCTGTCGTCGAGTCAGTCTCAACCCGCCTTTCAACAGAAACTACAGCAATACCAGCAACTGTCGCATCCCCACGTCGAACTATCGAGCTCCCATTCCCAGAGCGCACTACAAACGCAGAAACAGCAGCAACAAGCGCACAGTCATTTTTCTACCAGTCAGTATCAGGAGAGCTACCCGCATACGCAAACTTATCAGCAACCGTTGCAGTCACAGCAACAACTTCCCACATCCTCCACTTCGTATCTAACGTCGGTTAGTCAAAGCGTGATACCTAGTTACAGTCAACCCACGACAACTCAGTCTTATCAACTTAACGGGACTCAACAAGTGAGTACAATTTTGTATTACTCCCGAGTAAAAATGAAATATATATGGATACATATGATCCATGTATGATTTTTTATATTTATTAAGATTCAATGGTTCAAATTTTAACTAAATGTTGTTCTTTATTTGTGGAATAAATGGATTCAATTTTGGTTGCGCTTACTTTCAGTCGTCCACGTATCCAAATTTGTCAATGACGTCCCATCCAAATGGTACGTTCAGTACGGGGGCGTCAAGTTTTAGTACAAGTTTGGGTCACCATAGTTACTCGGTGCCACCTACGACGTTACCGTCTTTGACATCGTATTCCACGTCGCCGTTTCATTCCACGTTAGGGACACTAAGCGGCGCGCCGTCAACAGTGCTTCCTTACTCCACCGTACCAAGCACCTTTTCAACCTCGACCACAAGTTTCTCCACCGTTGGGACCAACGCATTTGGTACATCCGGTGGTGTAGTTGGAACAGGTACTCATCTGATGCAAAGTAAGGAAAAGTTTTATTTGCAATTCGGTAAACTTTCTTCCCAAATTATCTTCTGAAATTTATACGGCAATATGTTGCAATTTTGAAATTGATCCGAAATAAATTATCCGAGTTGAAGATAATACCGGAATACAGTTTACAAACGTATTAAGGTGAAATGTCAGTGGAAGGCCAGCTCAGAATGAACATAATCTCCTTAATAATACATACCTTTAAATACATTATAAAATAAATAATTTAAAACATTCTAAACTTGTTTAACTATCGACGTACGTTGCTTCTTTCTTAAATTAATCTTTTTTTTATAATATATTTGAAGAAATGTATTATTAAGGAAGTTATGCTCATTCTGAGTTGAATATCCAGTGACATTTCACCGTAGGTAGAATGCTATTCTTATTATTAATACAGTTTATTATGCTGCTCTATTATTACTACAAATAACAGCAGTTTCACAGAAGTTAATTGTTTATTTACTTTGTCTCATAATTGCAAGACACTTCAGTTGTTCGAATAACCTTCAATGATACCGATTAACATTTTAGTAGTAAAAGTGGTACCAAATCGAAGTTGAATCAAGTAATTTAAATTTTCCTTCTTCTTCTAGTGCGTATCCAAAATTCTCTTCCAATCAAACACCACCTAAACCAAGATTGAATTTATCGTAGGATCCAGTTCGTCGACGGGAGGTCTGCTCCAAGCGATCGGGGACCCTCTACAAGCAATGCAACACCTATCCGCTCAATCCCAGGCAAACCAATTGCAGCAACAAGCCATCATCCAACAAATCCAGCAGAGTTTGCGGTCGACTTCCCCAACGGCGAGTGGGGTCGGTCACACGGGGCACCATTTTCTAGGTCCGCGACAGATGCCAAAAATACCTACCAACATTCTGAGCAATCCGCTGGACAGACTTTCCAACGAGAACATCGTCCCGGACAGCCAAGTGGGCCAAGTGGATATGCTGGACGTGCCCGGCAAAGGCAGGTGTTACGTTTACATCGCTCGTTTCAGTTACGAACCATTTCAGCATTCGCCTAACGAAAATCCAGAGGCCGAGTTGCCCGTTCAGGGTGGCGATTATTTGCTCGTTTGGGGTCAACCAGACGAGGATGGCTTTCTCGATGCGGAAACACTCGACGGCAGAAGGGGATTGGTCCCGACCAATTTTGTGCAGAAACTCGTCGGCGATGACCTCCTGGAATTTCATCAAGCCGTGCTTGGTCTTCGAGACGTCGACGATGCCGTTTCTACTAATATCCCACAAGTACGACAATCTTTATGCTTTGCTGCCCGCGAGGAAAATATTCGTCTGGATGTTATCTGGAAATGATATGGAGAACGTCTGGAAACAGTCTGGTTCCAGGAGCATACACTTAATAATATCATTTGTTTATATCCAAAGGACATAAAAATGGATGTAAATATAAAACAGAAACAAAGTCAGCTTATATTTTGTATTTTGAAAACATTTCATTTTTCAGGCTTATCTGGCTAAAGATATTAAAGATAAAGTCCAACGTTTACATAGATATTTCAACCATGTGCTATCCAGATATACCCCAACTATTATCGAATTATTTTCGAGATTACAGTCCGTCTGAATATATTCTAGGAAATGCTCCTGGGACATCTTATTTCCAGACATTCTCCATATCACTTCCAGATAACATCCAGACATTTTTCCCAGATTGTTCTCAGACAAGAACGAATTTTTCCCCGCGGGTGTTTAAACAGTTTTTTCCTAATCTTTCAGAAGAGGTTGGATCTATTGATATACATTTGTCGTGTGCAATATTTTGAGAAATTAGTTATTGTATCGATTAAGTTTGTGGATTTTAAATTACGGTTAAGAAGTCGAAATGACTTGTATTGTTATATAAAAAATAATGCGAATAATATGATTACAGTGTTACTTGCAAGATATAGATCTTGAATTAGCAGCTTTAGAAGAAAGTAATCGTAATCGACATGCCGAATTGTCAGCTTACGCTGAACTAGACAATATCGCGGATGAGGACGAACAAGAACCACCAGGTTGGTGCTCATTAAAACAATTTAAACGTTTTCATAATCAAGATAATAAGATTAAACGAAATAATTTTAATATAGTATTAAGACCTATTAATGCAATGCTTTATTTGTGCTGAATGTGTATGTTTGTATAGTGGTATTATCGTAATTAAATATTTAAATAAATTGCACAAAAATTCTGAGTGATTTTTATACATTATTGTACATAAATATAAATGAAAGTTATAAAAAACTTTATGAAAGATTCAAAGAAAAGTGTATAAGTATCGATAAAAGGTTAATTGTGGTAATTATCTCAGAATTTTTAAAAGAAGTCTTTGAATATATAATTTCAGTATTAATTAAAATCTTTGTGTGAGTTTTTTTATTATATATATACATATATATATTGTAATAATTCACGAGCCTTTTAAAGCATTCAGTGACGTATATTTGAATACACAAAAACTTGATTAATAATACATAATGTTATTCCGTTCTGAATATTGTTTTTAAAGCATGTTTTTGAATGTATTTAAATTTATTAAATTGTACATGTGTGATAAAAGAATAATCTGATATTCAAAAGCATGTTTATGTAGAATTATTATACTTAATATGTTTTATTCAAAACTTTTATAATATTTTCCACTAGGTTAGAAGTAAATAAATAAAATAAGAAGTGTCCCAGTAGAATTTGAATCGGGCGTACTCTAAAATTATTATCGCCCAATTTGGTTGATTCGGGATCTATATATATATGTCCTATATAACTGGGGTAAAAGTATAAAGAATCTAATTGAGTCCAATGAATAGGAACCTTGTTAGTTTTTCTGCTGTTTCATCTCATCAACGAATGTAAAATTGCTCGTCGAAACAAAAAATTAATAAATAAATAAAAAGTAGAAAAAAATGACTGAAATAAATTCAAACTGGTGACAGTGATGCCAGGTTCCATACACACATATAGACATTGCGCGTGTAGTTTATACTCGTTCGGCTATTTTAGACTCGTTCGGTTTTTAAAGCCGACACGTTACATAACGCAACGCGTATGTTGCATTCGGCTTCGACAACCGAACATTTCCGAACGAGTCTAAAATAACCGAATGAGTATATATATATATAGAGTCGCCCGATTTATAATTCTATTATGATACCTTTCAAATTTAAATATTAAAATATTATGTATTATAAATTTAAATTATTAAATTATACAATTGCAAAAAGAATATTTCTTGAATTTTTGAATAACATCAGAATAGAATGCAATTAATTCAAAATAACATTTCGTGCACAGAATTCGTTTTTAACTATTGAAATAAGAAATTTGTTAATTATTAATAAATTATCTTTATCATTATTTTTCATATAATAAAATATAGAATACCACATAACCAATAACTTTGTTTATGAATTTCATTCAATTAGGTTAACTAACATTAAGTCGTAGTATTATTAGTAGATATAGCATGAAAATGAATTTGTTTGTAGTAGATATTATTCTCTCTTTGGTCAATTGTATTTTGGTAATGCAACGGTAAGTGTGTGCTGGTGATAAATATCAGGCTGAAGTACATTGACGGATTTGCTCGCACAGTATGGATGTTGAATATACACATACACACACGAAATTAAGAGGTCAATGGAATTAGGCTCGTATTAGAGACAATTAGTCATAGAGAGCAATATCTAGCTACAGCTAGGCTTGTCTTGTCTTTTTCCTCCTGAAGAAGTCTACCTGTTTTCGGACCTAGTTCCGGCGCCCCAGCACCTAACCCTCGAGCGCCAGCTTAACAAGAGCGTCGTCATTGGTTGGACTGCACCGGAAAACGCACACCAACTGGAATCCTACCACGTCTACGTCGATGGGGTGTTAAAGGTCACCGTCAAGCCCAACGAAAGAACCAGAGCTCTCGTGGAAGGTGTTGATTCTACAAAGGTAATTTACATCTTTACTACTTTTTATATTTTTACCAACAAATTTCTTAATTTTTCACCGGAATAACTTTTTCAATTTCATTACATTGACCGGGTGTTCTGTACTGAGAAAAGAAAAAGTTATGATAACTAGGTTTACAAGGTGCCTCGCTAAAATCCGGATAAAATAAAAAATTTCTTTAAACAAATTGTTATTACTGAAATAATTTATTTATAAATTGGTAATTCTAGCTAACGCATATTTTTCTAATAACTGTTTTAGCCTCATCGGATAAGCGTTCGTTCGGTCACCCATTCGCGTAGGACATCCCGGGACGCAGCGTGCACGATGGTCATCGGAAAGGACGTTGCCCTGGGTCCAACAGCAGTGAAGGCGTCGAACGTGACGGCGACGAGCGCTGTGATATCCTGGTTGCCGAGTAACAGCAATCATCAGCACGTGGTATGCGTAAATAATGTCGAAGTAAGAACCGTAAAACCGGGAGTCTACCGACACACGATAACCGGCCTAGCACCCTCGACAATATACAGAGTCACCGTCAAAGCCAAGAATCTTCGAGCCACCCACTTCGAAGACCAAAATGCTCAATCTGCCAGCAATCTTGCTTGCCACGTACACTTCAAGACTCTACCCAAAGGACTTCCCGATCCACCGGTCGATATCCAGGTCAAATATAATAACTTTTTAACCACTGATCGATGAGCATTGATTAACTGTACAATTAATTGTCCGAGGATAGAATTAATATAAGTTATGGTTAGTACAATGATGTAGAAAACCTTAATTACTGAGCACTGAAAAATGAAACGTTCCGAAGAAACAAGATGTAAACAGACTGTAAACCTTTCATTTCTATGGGCTCAATTTTAAAAACGTTTCGTTCTTCAGTTCCATCAAATTCCTAGTTGGTTTACAAACGATAAGTTTATCATGATTCATCGACCTAACCAGGTTTAACGGGTTTCTTTGTTTGACCGGGTTTAGATGAAACTTCAACAGGTCAGATCTGACGGTCTACTTTGGATTTTGTTTTTAATTAGGTGGAGGCTGGACCGCAGGACGGCACTTTGCTAGTGACCTGGCAGCCTGTTGCCCTAAACGGTTCCGCCGTCACCGGTTACGCGGTTTACGCAGATGGCAAAAAGGTTACGGACGTTGACAGCCCCACGGGTGACCACGCCCTTGTCGACATTCACAAGTTGATGGGCCTCAATCCGAAGCACATAACGGTGCGGACCAAAAGCAGGGAAAGTCAATCGGGGGATAGTTGTGCTACCGCGATACCGTGCAGCGTATTACGTGGCGGTACCTTACCGTTGCAACAGCAACAAATGCACCAATCCCAACAAATGCACCAACAGCAACAAATGCACCAGCAACAACAGTCTTTACCGCCACCGCACATGGGCGACCAAAGTGGCATGATGCCCCAGGACGATCCCAATAGAACCAGAATAGGTGGTACGATGGGCCAGAGGTACCCGAATGCCCCGGTTCCAGCTCATATGAGACGCAGAGTCGATGCTCATGGCCAAACCATCATTGAGACTGATGAAAATCTTTCTGATAAGGAGATTTATCCTGCAACTCAAATGGGTGGGTATTCGCTGTAGCTAATCGTGAAAATGTGTGTCACTTTCTTACTTATCACAAATGGCGTAATGGCCTATAATGCTGTGTAAAATTTTGTAACACCGTTTGGCGTTATAACGAACTGAATTAACCGGCTGGCTATCTTCGCAATAACAAACACTTGTGATATTTTCAGTCGATTCAATCGACATTTTTGTTTTTATCATTGAGTATAATTTGTCTATTTATTATATCTTCACATCCAGTTCCGTTGATATAGTTTGCCGTCACGTCATTAATCCCGTTTTAAAATGTTTTTAATTATACTCATTTTCATTTGACCTTACTTCTAATGTTTGTTTCTCACATCAAGCTTTACTACCTTTCTTCCAAATAACTGTCGTATTTATTTACACCATTGATGTTGAATTATTAATGTTACCATAACACAAAATTATCGAGAAACATCTACATTTATTTCTCTCTTTCATCTTTCTTACTTTGCTTTTGTGTCCTAACACTCATAATCGTCTTACGCTCGATATTTTATCTATAATTCTTTCTGAAATGCAATGATACTATCTAATCTTTTATCTTTCTCTATCAACTAACGCAAAATATGTATTCTTGAATGTCAAAATATGCACGCACACAAGTGAACTATTCGCTCTTCATGTGACTCTTTGGCACGCGCAACTCAAATCTACTACCTGGCGTATACTTGGATGATCTGACTTTTCCGAGATGTTGTCTGCAACCTGATAAACAACACCTGTGTTAAAGCTTGTCACGCCGCCAAGACGCAATGCTTAGTTCAATCAGATAGAGTGCTTTTTCGCATTTTAGGTATTCCAGAAATAACAAAAGATTCCGCGAGCGAAACTAATTATAGTGAAGAAGACGACCCTTCTAGGCGAGGAAGGAACGCTGGTCCGGCTCATCATCGGTACGGTCCACCGAGTCAACCGCAACCAGGAGGCCATCGTCCCGGTAGGATGGCCAGCGCTACAGCTTCCAGACCTGCAGATCCTTATTATGACCAAGCAGGTGAAGCATACAAAGTAGCGCAATCTTCGTTGCCCAGTCAACAACAGATTATGCGAAACATTTTAAAATGCAAGACAAAAATTATGTCTTTGTACATAAGGCATGGTTTAAATATATTTTTGTAACACGTGGATGGAAACTGCCCTCTTTTTGTCCAGTTTAGAAGACGGAAACTGGTTGATTTTAAATGAAAACGGAAATTTTCCGTTATAGGAAGGAAACTTGCTAGTTTCTGTCCGTGTCTAATGTTAGCTCATTTACTTTTTTCTAAACAGAACGGAAACAGGACATACTCCTTACACTTGTTACAAAAAGTAGTATATGTCAACTTCACACTCGTCTATAATCACTGTCGTTTCGTCCTTGATGCATAATATACTATTAAATGTTGCTCCTTTTTATTAGAACACATAATTTCTACGATAACAATCTATTAATAATAAATTTATTTTAGTTTGTGCATTAAAATTCTTTGATAATACTCTTGCTTACTTGGCAACGAATTTATTCGATTCTACGCTGGGAAATTTCATTTCAAATCTAATTCTAACGATCCGTTGTTCGGCAGATATGATATGAAATTTGCTCTAGATAGAAGAAGATTGCTGAATGGTCCACTTGTGTGTGTTTATGTATATTTAAAGAGATCCTTCTTCAAGATGGTTTCAAATTTCGAAGATGTGTGTTAATATCAATCAAAAGCATGCATCTGCATTTTAGCAGATATGGCGATTATTTTCTATGTCAAACTGTGTTTTATAGATGACACATATATTCGACACATGGAAAATATTAATTATTTTATATTGCATTGAATGCCAGGTAGAACAAGAGGTCCAATGTATCGAGGTCCCAGAAACACGCAGGCTCAATGCGGACCTCATGCTCCATCTGCGCAGCAGGCTAACAAAAGAGTTCGATGGTTCGTTGCACTATTTGATTACGATCCTACTACTATGTCACCAAATCCGGATGCATGCGAAGAAGAATTGCCGTTTAATGAGCGTGATATGATTAAGGTAAAGTAAAAATGTTTTTATAAAAAATATAAAATAAATAAGGTAAGATAAAAACATGTTTATAAAATAAAGGCAAGGAAAAGTTTATTAATTTTAAATAAATAGGTTTATTGGAAAATATTTAGTTAAAAAAGTATAAATATCATAACTATGTATAAAGTAACTTGTAGTAAAAATTGTATCTTAAATTCACATTTTATCACGAGCGAATTAAAGCCACTTTATTTTAACTAAAAAATAAATGATTATATTGGCGAATAAATGAATCACGATTTCTTTTAGGTGTACGGAGAAAAAGATGCAGATGGTTTTTATTGGGGCGAATGTCGCGGAAGACGCGGATATGTGCCGCATAATATGGTGGAAGAGGTTCACGATCAAAATCAAATCAGTCAAATGCAGGCACAATCTGGCAGAAGAGGGCCAGGCCCCGGTGGTGATAGATGGGGCGATATTTATGCGAGCATGCCTGTTAAGAAAATGATCGCCCTCTATGACTACGATCCGCAAGAACTATCACCCAACGTCGATGCAGAGGTTTATATTACTTATCAAAACACATTTGAGCTAAAATGCAGTATACGACCCACAGTTGAAGAATTAAGATTTTAATTGAATAAATATTTATTAGATTGCAATAGACAAATTATATTAACAAATTTATCTATATTAACAAAATAATCTTAAGTTCAGAACGATTGACCTTGATTAGTAGTACATCGTAGTACCTAATGGGTATATATGTCCTATTTGATACTGGGTACACTTATGTCTTATTTGAACATTCAAATTTGGCGATTCTTTTCATTTTTATTTTCATGCTACTGGGTCATGCTACACATTCCCTTGCCATTAAATTTTACCCCGATTCGAAATTAAACCTACGAATAATGTTTTACAGCAAGTCGAGCTCAGTTTTCACACCGGGAATGAGATATACGTTTACGGTGAAATGGACGACGACGGGTTTTACATGGGTGAGCTGGATGGCGTGCGCGGTTTGGTTCCTAGCAATTTCCTGACCGAGGCGCCGGGTCAAAGTCAAGGTCCGCCACCTCAGGGCGGACGAAGGCCCCCGGGCCAGAGCCAGGGCCTCGGTGTCAGGGGCCCCCCGCCGCCGCCCCGGGAGCCCCCGCCCGGTCACCGGCGTAGCAAAGGTAATTTTTTTCATGCGACCTATCTATCTCCGTTGTTATTATCACATTAGAACGCTGCCAAATGCCGCGGCATTGTTTAAACTCCATTCATACTGACGTTTACGTTATTGATGCCGATCGTTACAAGTGCGATCGATTCCTCTTCACAACGGGGAGTAGGCACTCTGCTGATACCGATATGTATATGCGTCAACTGTGGCTCAATTTGTGGACTTGATTGCATTACAACATTACAGAGTCCAGTGATGTAACATAAAATCAAGATGTAAATTAATTATAATGGTTAGACTGTAATTTTACGATAATCTTTGTAAAATTGTGCACCGTACGATGGTTCTTTGATACGTTTGTAAAAGTTAGCTTAGATTTTTCTTTTCTCTTTTTTTTTTTTCTTTATTGGTTATACAGTTTGTTGTTGTTTGATTTGATAGTTTTGAACAAAAAGTCGGTGTGAAGGGAGATTAATAAACGGCAAGCAACACAAGACACGAGACTCGATGTGCCAGACGACGGGTCACAAGAGAATCGAAAGATTTACACTAATCGACATTCAAGAAACGGTCCTTTTCAAAAAAAAAAAAAAAAAAAATAATATCAAATATATATATGTCAGTGTACACCAATGCTCGATTTAGGTACATGTTTTTACTTTCAATTGAGTGTTTGTACCCTTTTTCAATTGTCACGTTGTTCGCATTTGTGTCCGAATTGTAAATTTACGATGACCCCATCAAAGTGAAGCAAAAGTGATCCAATAAAGTACCTTAGTAACGATGAAATTCACGATATGTCGCATAGGAAAACACGTACTAATTTAGGAACACATGACAAAATGCCATAAACACCAAGCTGCTTTCAGTGTATTTTATTAAGTATATATTATTATATTATAAATATTTGTTATTGTCTTTCTCCGAGCACAATACTGGCTCTGTTATTTCTCTATATCTGTCCTATATCTCCTGCCTATGCGTACTTATGTGTGCGTGTGTGTATATATGTACGCTGAGAAAAAATGTTGCGTTAAAAATTGTTATGCCGTATCAAAACGTGGGGACAAAGTTAGCTTACTCGTCATATTTATATTATATATATATATATATATATATATACAAAGCCCCAGTAGAAATAAAACATATTTGGTCCGTATATGATTTAACATATATGGACATATGTGTTTCTTTTTTCCTAGGAAAGATGTTGTAAGATCCTTTTATTTTACTATATCATACAAATTTGTACAATTCTTATAACTTCTTTTAATTTGTATATATGACAAGAAGACGGACTTTGTCCTCACTTTTTGGTACAGTACAAGAACTTTTAACTTAACTTTCTTTTCAGTGTATATAAGCGATCTTGTTCATACCTAAATCACTGCTTAACTCAAAATCTATATCAATTTGGATGGCAACAACTTTTATGTGTTTGAAATGTAACGTTTAACAACACCTGTCATGAGAGAGAGAAAAAAAATAAGAGTATACCCCCACCACTGACCAAACTTTGAATGTGAGTACGAGATAACTTATAGATTTTGTGCAGTGGCGTTACAACTATCATTCTATGTACATAAATTCTGTATATGCACACACGTTCTATGATTTTTATTTGTCTACTAATTATGTTCTGAGATGGTGTTGTTTCAACAAACTCTTACTATTTATATATATACTTTATATATCCATTTCATATAAACATATATATAAATGTACAACTGAGATATGATATGTATCTGTGTGCCTGAACTGGTCGATGGTCGTCGTGTCACATGATTGTCGCGTTCGTGTCGTGTTGTCATGCTGGCCATTTATAAGTCCTTTTACCTCGTGACTATGAATCGTGAATTAAGGGAACTAAAAAGGAAATACGTTATTTTTTTTTCTTTTTCAAATATTGCATGTACGTTGAAAACGTTTATCGAATGTTAAAAGTCAATTTCGAATTCAAAACGAACAAGTAAACGAGTAAGGAAAATTGCGTTTGCGTTCATTAAAGTCTTTTTTTATTATTGTCTGCAAAACATGTCCAATGTTAAACTGAATAAAATTAAACGATGAATAAATATAAAATTACAACAATTTGTCGTATTCTTGATGTAAATAACGCCAACTGTGTCGCAAAGATGGAAGTCGGACATAAATTCGGATAAAAATAATACCAAAAAAATAGAAAAGAATAAAAAAAGAATTGAAAAGAATATGAAACAAACGAAACATAGTTGACGCAATTTACGCAGGGTGAGCTTTGACATAATTTTGCGTTCCAACTTGTAATCAAAAATGCGAGAAGAATGAAAAATGAATAAAAAAAAAAAGAAAAAAAAAGGAAATGCGCCATGAATGACAACACGGTTCTGTTCTCTTCTCTGTTGCTAGATGCCTGCATTGTGCCTGTGTCTGTCCCTGTCTGTCACTTAGACTCTAGACAACAACAACCACTTATAAACAACCAACAACATCAACAACTACAATATCAACAAAACAATCCACCGCATCTAGCGTACCAACAAGCGAATCACCACAGCTACACGACCGTAACCACGTCCAACCAACATGGGCCTAGTGTCATGGGTCCGCATAATGCCCATCAGCAAGGCCCAGTACCGCCCCACCTTCAGCAACAGGTGAGTCTTCTCTCTCCCATCATAACTATTAACAATGGGCTGAGGAGGAAGATGGAATAACTTTATTATACGTCGTTACCACAAGTAATTCTTGAGTTGTTGATTGTGCGCGATGCAAGGTCACGACATTTCACCCTGCTACCATCTATATCGAGACAAGACCAACATTGCAGTCTCGGCATGTTCCAGATTGAACGATTTTTTAAATTAAAAAGGACAAACATATCTATTCATATAAATGCATCCTTTTTCAATTTAAGAAATTTTCCAAGCTGGACAATGCAAAAAGATACTTGGACCATGTTCCAACATTGACCGGCAGTATTGTGCATCTACTTATTGAGTAGCTTATTGAAATTATTGATTGTCTCACTAAGGCAGTGCTGGCAGTCAATTTTGGAACAAACCTTTGCTCGATAAGACAGTGGCAGGGTGACTCATCGGTTGGATAATGTTTTGTCATCGGGATAATGGGGTAAGCATATTGCCCTACCGATGACAAAATTATTTTCCACTCGCTATCTTGCACGTTTTACTGATATAAGATACGAACATACCCCACTGAAAATGAAATACGAGCAAACAAACGAAGTGAGATCTCTGATATGATATAATGCTTGTGTATGCGTTTATTCCGTCATTATACCTCATTTATTTCAACACTTTTTAAAGGATTAGTGTCGTTTAAGAATCCGTCCATTGGATTGATCGTTTTTTATAGTTTATTCCATCAGTTGATCTCGTTGAATTGACGGATGGAATGATTTACATATTTTTTTTATTTTAACATTATTTTGTGTTATCAGTACTTTTTATCTCTATGATAGTCGGAATTTAATAAAATACCATTTAAACTTCTCCATTATCTGAATACAATTTGAAACTTTTAATAATATTTTTATTTGATTATATATATAATTAGCTAATCTTAATTACAGTATACACAGTTTTTTTATCAGACAGCGGTCGGTATTTACGACGCCTGTTTGTGGCGTATGCCACTAGTGGCAGCACCTGCCTTGTGCTTTGTCACCTGTCACGTCTTGATAGACGCCTAGCACAAGACAGATGCTGCCACCAATGGTACACACCGTAAACAGACACTATCCTATACTAAACGATCATCCCTTATATTTTTTTTTAATCTATTTTTCTCATATTTATATTACATTAAACAAAACTCTAAAAAAAATCCAGCACAACATTCTGCATCAACTTCATATAAAAAAGTCACCCGGATGATCTCACTTCGCAAGATCCAAATAGTTTGTTTTCAGTGCGACACCGTTTATCCCGCCGCGGAAGAATTAATTTGTAAACGGCATCAATTTTTCCTCGGCGGGACTGTGTTATGACCAAGTTTTTCATGCGGGAATGCTGCGGAATGCATACTTTTACGATTTAAAGTGATTTAACAATGCTACGGTTCGAGATGCATTATTACGACATACCGAGAATGTTACTTTAGCGAAGCATGCTATTGTGAATGTAGGACATTATTGATCGATCAATTTAGTCTCGGCAAGGCGCCTTGTCTTTTTATTTATTTTTTTTTCTACTTCCTCCGGCGATCAGTAGGGTCCGGCGATCGAAATATGATTTTTTGTCTGCTTTTTCAAGGCGCACTGAGAGAAATTTATTAATTGTTGCTACTATATTGTTATAATAACTCGGAGATCCCTAGTGAAAATGAGAAATGTATGTTCATATTATGGTCACATATGGATTAAAAAAAACATGTACATATATAAATTTGTTATATGCTATATATGCTCGATGTATGATAATAAATGAAATCAACTATATATGGCCATATATGATTTAACAAAAAACATATGTTTAATTTTTACTAGAGATGTGTATGCATTTATACTATTCTTTATAATATAATAGTAATGTTTGAAAAAACATATTTTACAAAAATGTTAGAAAAAAAAGAACATCTTTAACAAGGAATAGAATCTTTAATCTTGCTATATATAAATGCACACTTGTCAACGAATTATTAAAAAAATATAATAGCAACTACCGATAAGTTTCCCTGAGCGCGGTGTAAATAATTGTAAAGCATTATTTTCAATGCAAACGTCGTTTGGAGAATTGACGTGCAAACGGTATATTGCTTGCATCTTCTCACAGCTGCGCACTTTTCTTTCGCTTTATCTTTAAAAGACTCTTTACGATCGCTTGCTTTTACGTATGACAAGTACACCGCCTTATTGCACGCTCAGATATCCGCTGATACGCATTGTGAAGACATGTATATGTGTACAAATCAAAGATGATTATTTTGCAAAGGCATTAGCTCAACATGCAATTGAATATATACAATACAGCTGATGAGCATCGATTACACTTTAGCGTACATTATTATATTAGCGATCAAATTGTTTATCGCGTCGCCGACGATATCGTATCGTGTCGTATTTGAACACTTGCGCGCTTCTTCTTTGGTTTCAACACGGGGATAAAAGATTAATAAAAATTTCCGACATTGTTGGTAAACTGGGGTTTTTTACTATCGTAAGTTAGCAAAAGGTATCAGTTTGTCGACAATTATTGTTTGAAAGTTTGATGATGTATGTCAAGATGCTGATACTTTTTACTAATTTGAGATAGTAATTTCTCAATTTTTGTTAGTATGTGACCAGTTTACTAACAATATTGGTCATTTTTGTTAATCTTTCCTCTCCGTGCATGAATGGTATTTGTAGTGTACCAAATTTGACAGATTTTCCAATTTAACTTCAAATTTTAATTTAATTTCATAAAATTGTTCTGTTTTAAGGAATATTTTTTGATTTCTTACCTATTTTTTTTTGGAATTCGTTTACTTAACATTTTTAAACATTTACTTAGTATTTATAAACATCAAATCTTTTTCGTTTGATGAATTTGAAACATAATTCTGCACTATTAAGTAGATTGTTGATAATTTTAATTAAAATTAAAGATTTGTAGTACTATTTTTATTGAGATTACAGTAAAAATGTAATTTAACATTTACTTATTTTTGTTTATAATTATGTTTATTACATATCTTTAAAATTAATAGTTTTGCCATTTGTTTGTATGCCTATAGTACAAAAAATTTATAAAGTATTTTGTTTGTAAAACACTAACAATTTTTGTTCTCTGTACACTGTCAGTGAGTCTTGCGAGAACTTGTTATACACTCTTGATTCTTAAACAGTAATTGTAATTCATTGAATTAAATTCTTTTTTTTCAATGTAATCGTCCAATTATTAGATTTGAAAACTATAATTTTTCATATATAGTACGTTGAATTTTTTTAGTATGATATGCATAGTTTTTCCTTTGTAATGTATATATTAGATTTTTAATTAGAAAATGTAAGTTTTGTAATAGCGCTCGTGATGCAAGTAATTTTTATCATTTCTTTACAACAAAGAATATATAATTTATATAAACTTTTTCATGTTTTTTTATGAAAACTTTTATATTATAAATATATTACTTAAAAGACTACATACATGGGATTATTTTAGTGATATTAAAACATATATACTCATATCAATTTTTACCATTAAAATTAATTGCTAAAAGTTTTCCTATAGTAAAATCGGTTTTCATTACCAGATTACTTTTCTCTGTAAATTCCTAGGTGATGATATTTATTTTTCGGATTTAGATTAAATCCCCAAGAAAACAAAATCATTTAGTTAGATGTAGATGATTAGTTTTTCAATTGTTTATAGAAGATAAGAATCTAATAGTTAATCAAAAAACAATTTTAATTATAATATCTTAGGGATTTAATTAAAATTGTAAAATCAACAAAAAAAAAGAAAAGTTTTATTTCTTAGTATATGTATTTATAAAGCTTAAATTGTTATTATTAATTGTTTTGCACCTAAATCAAGTTTTTAATTAAATATTGCATAAAGGAAATTAAGTTATGTAAATATAAAGAAATCAATATTTACTTAAAATGATACTTAAGCGTAGAAATAACTTGCCACATTAATTATTATTCTTTTTAATTATCCATAAAAGTTATACCACAAAAACATATGCATTAAAAATATTATAAACTCATACATATTATGCACATTAAAAAATTAGTAAGTAAAGTGAATTTCTATATTTTACTATTATTTCTGCGCAAGTATCTATAACTACATTCCAATTTGACGGTTTCAATTCAAACATTATGTTTATATTTCAGTATTAAATTTTCTTTCGTCTTTCTTCTCGGCCTGTTGGCTAACGGTCGTTTAAATTTTTTTTATTATTTTATTATAATTCGTTTATTTTTAGTACATCTTTAAGGATGTTTTATAAAGATAGAAAATATCTTCTTATTTACTAGAGAGGTATATTTAACCAAAATTAAACATTAAATATCATTAACATTAATAATACATTAATTACAAAACTTTATTGCATTATTTAATCTTGGTAAAATACACCTTTCTGGAATTAATTGTTATTACTAAACCACCTTAAGAGCAATAAATTTATAGGCAACAAATTGCTTTATATTTAATATAAATACTAAACATTAAAGAGAAATTTTTTCTAGTACCAATTCACAAAAATCTTGGCACAAGGTATAAACACACAGAACATTGTGGTGCATTAAAATTATAATAAAAATTTATTACTAACCCGTTAAATAACAGAACACAATTATTAGAACCAAAACTAACATAACAAAACAGTGATTTCATAACAGACAAATATTAAATGTTCATTATTTTCATGAGATTAAAATTCAACGACAAATTTTCTGCGTGTATATAAATTGTGTAATTGAATTCTTTATTGTCATTGAACACAAATGAAGAATCACAATCAAAGGACGTACCGAGATTGTAGAATATGCAAAATTAATCACGAAAACAAATAAATAATAATAATAATAATAATAATAATAATAATTATTATTATATAATCTTATGAAACAAAAGTTTGAATCTGGTAGTAAATGAAAATAATATAGATATTATTAAATTGGAAAGTAATAATAAATTAATAAATTTGTCATATAATTTAATTAACTAAAAATAAAAAAAGTCCTATAAATAAATACCACAATTAAAAATAAAAAAAAAATCACCGAAGGACAAAGACAAAGTAAAGGGTGAATCTTTTGCAAGGATTGCCCCACTTTTACCAAAGCAGTATTCAAATTTAACCCCGTTCATATTCCTAATCTTGGTACATCTATGAGAAATGAAAATCTAATGATGTCCCAACACCATTTAACCACCCATACGCGTAGCATGCGACGAGATAAGTTTTAATTCCCCAGCAAATAATTGTTGGATCGAAGTTTCAGGGGAGGGGGAGAGGCGTGGGCAATCGAGTCGGTGGTAGTAGCATGCCCGGGGCACAACCAGGTTCAGCGCCCCATGATTACCAAGGCCAGCAGCAGAACCAGCCGTACCAGCACCAGCAACCGGGTCAGCAACAAAACCAACCGTACCAGCAGCAAAACCAGCCGTACCAACAGGCCGGCCAACAGCGCCCGTTCCAGCAGCAACAACAGCAGCCTCAGAAGGAGCACCCACACGCCCAGCAAAATCAGGCATCGATGATGCAGGGACCGCAGGCGAGCAAGCCCAACCTGCTGCGCGGCATGCCGAATGTTCTTCCCACGCTATCCAAGACCCAGCAGGATCCGCAGCAGCAGCAGCAACAGCAGCAGCAACAGCAACAGCAACAAAGCGCGGGCCCGAATCTCATGCAAAAGTTCACCGAGATGGCCGGCGCCAGTGCTGGCGGCGACATCCTCTCCAAAGGAAAGGAACTCATATTTATGAAGTTCGGATTGGGCAAGTGAGCCCCGGGATATACCTACACGGTCTATATCGAATCGACTATTATCATCCGAGCGGTCGGGGGTGGGTCGTCGAATCAAATTTTTCTTATTATCAACAAACTCGCCGTTCATCCGGAACCACGATAGTCTTGCAGAAAATGGTCGAACTGACAATCAAGTCTGCAAATTTGTAACGAAATTTCTACGCGGTTACGGTTTTGATACCCGAATCATTACGAGCATATTTGCGACAGGGGATAGCGTTTCATTAATCAAATCAGAGGGATGTTGGAACAGTCGGTTCGAGAGGGTCGATTCCCTATCAGCACAGAAGAATATCCTGCGAATATTCTTTTAATATTAAAATAATGTTAAAACAATATTCCTAGAATATTATATAAAATCCCAGGTACATACTGCGAATGTTAAAGGTTCGCTTAAAATGACATTCCTAGAAGTTTATTTTAATGTTCGTACAATATAAAAGATATAAGATTGTCATAATCTTAGAATAACAATTCTTCAATGTAAAAAATACTGTAATACAAATATTTTTCAATTATTACAATAACATTTTACGAACATTATAATAATATTCTATGAGCATATCAAATGGATATTCAACATTGTTAGTATGTACCTAGAATATTATATAATATTCTAGGAATACTATTTTAATATCATTTTAATATTCTAGGGATATTCATGGAATGTTATATAATATTAAATAATATTATGTGCCGATAGGGGATTTGAGCGGACCATTTTGGGGGTATATTTTCTAACGGCGCAATTACGTTCCGGATGAAAGGGCGGCGCCGATTCGCTGGAACGTACCCTCGCTCGCTGGGATTATCGCGACGAAAGTTCCCGCTCCGCCGATCGCAGTATTACGGTGCACACACTTATTGCGCGAAAGACATATCTCAATTTATCCTGACGCGTCAGGGCCAATAAACGGTAAGGTACAATATTGTTGCTGTGGCTGCTACTGAACTGCAACGTATACTCGCTAAATGTAGTACATCCGTCTGTTCACAGCGTTCGAACGAGTCATTTTATCGTCCTTGATTTCTATATTGAACCGCATGGTCCGGAATCATCGACCTTCGTGGTCCAGCGTCGCGCTCGTAAGACGTACACAAATCGTTGCGTTGCTATTACGTTTCCTCTCCGGTGTCTGTTCTTGAATTGAGTACACGTTTCGGTGGTGAATTGTAACGACCGCGAGACGGCTTTATTATTTTGTCGGTATGCATTTTGTAACGCGTATTCGTGATACGAAGATATTGAACAAATCGTAACTCTAAGAGAACAAGGTTGTCGAATCAATATTGACGTATCTGTTGAATCAACGTTAATGAAATGCTGCAGAATGATTGGCATCGAATTGATATCACCTTAGCGGAAGTTCAGATATTGACTGGATACCTAATCAATAATTCTGCAACATTTCATAAATTGTGATTCAACAGAATATTAATTCGATAATCGTGTTTCCTTAGGGAATGATTGTTTTTAAAGCACAGGGTCGTCAGGTTTTGGAAATGTCAGATTTTTTCTCATCTTTAAATTTTCCTCATTTAACTTCTATCTTACTATTTCAGTATTTAACTTGTTTTGTCTAAGATTCCTTTGTTCATTTTGTGTTACACTGAAAGAAAATTACAGAAAATTAAGAAGTAACCTTTAAAGCAAGAAAGTTTTAGTTATTTCGTTACTTTTGAAACCCACAATCGTTTGCACGGATGATGTATCAGAGTGTAATTCACCAAATGGTAATAATCTTGGAGCGTAAATCGAACCCAACCTGATGATTCTGTTTATCCATCGTAATAATAGTGATAGAATCTGCCTCGACTCGCGCAAACGACTGAAGTATATATTAGCGAATAATGAATAATAAAGAGAAAGGGGTTATATAAGGACGACGATGTCGAAATTTGGTAGAAAGGGGCGACGAACGATAGTGGGTGTGCCTTGTGATGCCTCACCCTTGACATAAACAATAATCATATCTGCGCTATTTTATTGGGAAATTGGGCGCTCCCGTTTCTTAGCCACGTGGCGATCACTTAATCCGCGACATTGTCGTCGCTCAGCATAAGAAATAAATGGGAATAATCAGTAAAAAATGAGGATAAAAAATAAACGACTACGGCGGGTATGACGAACTAGTATCGCGACGTCTCTCACATATACTTCATCTGATTCTTTAGACTGTTTTCCCAGATAACATTTAATTCAGTGTTGCATACACACCTATACATCTACACACCCTTACATTCACCTCCGCATTTACATATACATAAATACAATATATATATACATATACATATATTTATATATACATCCCGGTATGAATATAGCAGATGCTTTTCTTGAAAATGAACCCTTTTCTCGATACAAACTTGCCAACATATTGTTACTATTATGTACACCGCATGATGGAGTGAACTAGTTAAAAAAAAGTGCTACCAACTTTGAGCTTAATATCGAAGAAACATTTTGTACTTATGTACTCAATTTTGAATATAGAAAGCAGATAAATTGTTGAAAAAATAAAATCTTTTTTTATTTTCGTTCTGCATCCAATGTTTATTTCGTTCCGTAAGTATCCAATGTTAATTTTAATGTCACATTAAGTTACTAAGTTTTGCCTATTCATGCAATGTACAGTAAGTTTGTAGCAGGGTAAGCCTTCGGTTTCAAGAAGAACACCCGTTATACGTACGCGTACACACAAACACATTCTAACGTTGTAATTATAATGTATAAAACAATGCAAAGAAGTATGTATTATTGAATGTCATTACGATGTTACATAGATCATAATGGACTTAAAACTTTTTTATCATTCGGTGCATTCAAATACAGGAGTTTTTCAGTGTTATGTACATGTTACTGTAGATCTATTGACTTTCGAAAGCCCTCATTGATACTTTCAGAGGCTTTATTTTCCGATTGATCGTTATTTAACAAGACAAATGCTACATATTATATAGACTTCTGTTGATACTGATGATGATCTTTATTACGAATATATCAAATCACTATAAGACGTTAAAATCGATTGATCAATCGAATAATTGATTGGTGTGATCTTGAACCCTCGTGTCCTTGAAGTTGAACTTTTATCCAACGGGGTTTGCTTTTGATTCGCGCGGTTCGAAAATCCCCGTTGTCAACTTTACGGACACGACGAAATTGTGGGGGTGCACTTAAATTATCAGAATGTCAATTCGTCCAAACTTGCATTTTATTGAAAATTCATATGATCTAAATAACAATATATCGAAGCTTCATTTAATCAAAACATCCATTTCATCGAAAGTTTTATTTATCAAAACGTTAAATTATCAAAGTGTTATTGAATTAAAATGTCAGTCCATCTAAAAGTCACTGTATCTAATGTATTATTAATCGAAACAAATGTTTTAAATTGATTGATAGAATGACGTAATTGAGGTAAACATATAAATTCAAAATACACGTTTTGATGAATTGATTTTTGCGATAATTTGCGTGCACGCTGAAATTGTGTTGTTGGAGCGGTATCGTTGCGAGTTGTACTTTATTGACAGTTGCGATGTTCTTTATCGGTGGAGCTAGCGTGGAAGAGTTTAATAAAAGTCTAAGTTATCGCGTCACTTTGTTATCCGGATTAATCCCATCGCGTACACTAATCACGTTCGGCGATCGTACTTACGTCTTGGAATCATAGACTCGAATTCGATGTGCAGCTAAACCGTAGCATTTTTCACCGCAGGACAATATTCACAAGGTGTTCTATAATGAGCTTCAAGAGACGTAAACGTTTTGGACTAAAGACAACCCGGTCATTTATATTTTAAGGTCAAAGAGGGAGATTGCGTTTGATCATTAGTAAATCGGGACTCGTGTAATTACGAAGGATAATGAAAAATCGTTTTTTATGACGCACGTTAATTGAACGTATCCCCCGGTATATATAAGACAAACGGTCCTGGTAAGGTCACACTGATTTAGTGTACAGTTAATAAGCGGTTTCGCTGCCCTTAATAGGAACGTTTGCTTCGTACATGTTTGTACAAACTTGTATAGTTCTTAATTAGCGACAGTCTGTGGTGTTTTTGAGCCAAATAATTGAATCCTATCAAAATTTCAAAACACTCTTAAAACAGTTGCATTAGCTCAAACAGAATTGTTTTACTGTTGGTAGGTTTTTTTTTATTTGCTCTGACGTATTGTATTAATTGTAACAAAGTCAAGTTAATTTTATGTCTATAAAATAATTTTATATTTAATAGTTAACCACGATGAATAAATATTACGTATAAGTTGTTATATGCTAGAAAAACGTAAGTTAGATACGAGATATAATTGCAAACTCCTAACTAAATTATTCACTACCGTGATTGAAATTAATATTTGTTTCAATTTTGATTATATTCTTTATAGTTAACAAAACTACTGATACGTTTTGAAAATTAAGATATATAATTATATTAATATATAAGTATTTTATATAAAGGTATAATTTCGTGTTTGAATTATTTTGATTAAAATTTGAGAATAAAGATATTAACACTGTATAGATTCTATGTGTTTTTCTTGTAACAAATGGATCTTTTTTAAGAGTGAAACTTTAATCAAATTCGCATTAGTAAAGAGAACATGGAAATTCTATTCAAAGGAGAATGTATTTCGCTTGATACTCTGTCACCGAAAGGCTTTCAAACATCAAACACTTGAACGTCTTTTATTAATTTTACATTTTATGCGACGGTCTAAATAATGTCAGCGAGTAGAAATAATCCACAAAAAGGCTCATTATTATTAATTTAACTAAGTAAAATAAGTTGATGATAAAAAAATAATAATGATAATTAATAAGTAATAATACTTTAATACTATTTAATTATCATTTTATGATGACCTTATAAAACAAATTATATTTCCGTACATTTATAACAATTTGCGTTAAAATTTCAAAATTGAGTATGGAATGTAAGAAAAGGTTTAGATCTCATGTTTTAAGCCTTTACGTTGAGAGAGTGCATGTACACCCAGTTTTGTTATGGCATGTTCCAGCTTGAACAATTTCTTAAATTAATAAAAGACGGACTATTCATATAAATGCATCCATTTTAATTTTAAGAAATTGTTCCAGCCTGGAATATGACAATATTTTGGACGAAAACACTTATTTTCATGACACGATAAAACAAAGATACACGATGTACCCCTGATGAATGTTCGAACGCGTTTATGTGTCCAAATTATAGTGACGATCTAACAGAACTGGGTATACTAACAAACATAATCATTTCGTTCACACTAGACATCATTGCCATAATTAATAAAAAGAAAACTAAATGAATCCCGAGTATGGAACTCAATTTCCTTTAATTTCGGTGTACTCTAAAGGTGGAGTTATGCGTGTAATATATAGTTTATCTAGCGTGAAAATAACAGTGAAAATTCTTCTGCGAATTGTGCCCAGTGTGTCGGCGTTACTTTCCAGTTTTTCTTATTCGAGATCATGAAATTTTGTATAGCTGATAGTTGGCAAAAAGTGAGTGTCAAAAAGGTGTCCAGAGGTAATGCGTCGCGACGCGCCCGCCAGAACATTTGTATGAGCCATTATTTATCATTGCTTGTGGAGAACGATAAAAAAAAGCAAGTGTAGCAATTTAAATGTACGTAATCAATCGAAAATGTTATCATATAATACATCGACTAGCTTCAAATGTACTTATTCCGCTCGTTTTACGGAACTGACCTTACGACGTCCCTTCCATACAAATCAACCGAATAAGTGGATTTTAGACAAATAGGAACGGATGTGTGTATATATGCATATGTATCAGAAACACTATTTACAGCGGCTTCCCAATCAACGTGATAAATTCGCGAAAAACCCAAACGCGGCTTCGATGGGAAAATTGTTGTACACCCTGCCCCATCAAAGGCTTACCTGTTCCACAATCTAGTATAAATTGTTAGTGCCCTAGTGGGAAAAAAGTTGTTAAAAAAAGGTTGAAAATTTGTGAAAAACTAATGATGAGTACCAGTTTTAGTAGTTTTCAGCAACTTTTTTTCCCACAAGGACATTAGCATTGAAATAGAAATGGCAAAACATAATACCAAAACGTTCATACTACAACATTCGTGGAAAAAGGATGTAAATATCCTAGTAGGAATATTTCTATTTCACTGCTACTACTACCAACTTAAACCGACTTATGTAGCAGCTAAATCGTTTAGCTCTCGATGGTACTGGGTGTACATTCAATTAATTGTAATTATCGACGATTCACGACATGCAATCAAAATTCCCTATAATTTTTGCACAAAACTAGCACAAAAGTTATTCGATGTGAATCAAACGGTTTCGTTGGTTGATTATGTTGACGTAATTGTCGCTACTGTAATTCGTGTACATGTGCACCTGTGTATATACGCATGTAAACGATCAAAAAAAATAATAAAAACCCAAAAAAAAGCGAAGCGCGTTTAAACTGGCAAGGAGTACGAAAGCGGTACGATAATTCGATGCAATGATGTACGCATAATAAGATAATGACTTATACATAATATACATTATTTATATATATACACATAGGTATATTTAATTATTGCAAATTGTTGTTACATCGCTACTTACATCGCATTTTGTACAAAGTATCCTCTACATTTAGGTTTCTTTTGCAAGACAAACACATATGTGAGAACATACAGAATGTTTCAAAATTCGACGCTTTTATCTTGCGTGAGTCCCATGATTAAGCCGATGGTTTCGACGTGGCTGCGATCCTTCTTGCTTTTGACTTCGATTTAGCTGTACATTTTTTACAAACTTTAGTTCGCTACACAAGTTGTCGTGTGTACAGCTTATCCCATCAAATTTTGGAACATTCCTGTACTTATATATAAATATATAAATATATATAAATATATAAATACACACAGTCATATAAAATTGCGAATTACCAGGAAAAAAAAGGAAAATAAAATAATAATAATAATATTAATAATAATATTAATACTAATAATAATGAAAACTATAAGAATGACAAGAAAAGACGTCTTCGGCTCCTTAGCGGTATTAATTAACATTATATCAGGAGTTGTGAGCGGATTTACAATTATATCGATACTTTTTAACAAAAGAAAAGAGAGCGAGAGAGCGAGAGAAAAGAAAGGGGGAAGAAAGAACAAAATATAGTCGAGTTTTAACATGAATTTCGCCAATTTCGAATTCGTTCGATTTGTTCAAATCGAGGAAGACAAATATGGACAAATATTTTGTTGACATTTTCATGAATCTTATACGATCTATATGGAGTGTTAAATTCAACTGCTTAGAACACGTCACGTTGATAATTATTATTGAAAAATAAAAATTCCTGTTTATTGAAATCATCGCGACAGTTTCCTTCATCCTTCCAATGTTTACGACTATGATTTGACATTGACCATTAATTACTTTTTTTTCTTCTTCTTTCGAGAAACGCGAAGAATCATTTATATGAGTTACGTTATATCCTGCCATTAAACGGCATTATACGATATATTATACGCCTATTGAGAAACTAATAAATTCTATAAATAATTTCACGATTGATTTTTCCCGCGGACAAATGATTAACGTTAAACGATAGATGTAAAAGTCTCAATGAAAAGTGCTTATAATATAAATTAATTTAATCAACAAATCTACCGTACCTTAATCTTTTCACAATCTACTTTATAATGCATGATCAATGTATAGGTTTTGATATATCATTTTAATTACGATGTATAAATGGCATCTCGCAATAAAAATTTCTGTATATAAAAATTATGTACAGATTTTGTAAATATATCACCACTTTAGTACGTATAAATGATTTATTATCATTAACGGATGGAAACGTTTCTTTTTGTGATCGTTCAGAATTTTATGCGCAGACAATAAGAAATATTATTTATCATCCCGCTAAAAAGGTACAACTGTTGGCATTTACAGATTTCTATTCCAAAACATCCATGTATCTCTTGTCGTATGGTATATACGAGTCATAAACCTCTCTTATTCAATGCAATGTTGCATTCTATCTTTACCAGATGAATTAAACGAGAAATATAAATAAAAGGATAAAATATGTTAAAAAATAAACAAAAAAAATATATTATCAAATAAAGTATCATTGCTGGTAAAAAGTTTGTGGGTAGAATAAAAATTTTTAGCATCCAACACATATAATCAATGAAAATTGAGCAGTTAAAAAACGTTGAAAATGCAACGATCACACTTGAAATGTACATTCCTTTTCATTGGTTATTTTTCAATATTTAGTTATCGTGCACAACATTTTGTTACAAACTATAAACCATCTTTTAAATGACATCGATAAGTTTTTGTTGATTGATTCAAAGCTTTCATTTAATAGTATATTACGTACCAAGGATGGAACGACAGGGATTATAATCGTCTATAATAGTGGTTCAGTCCTCGGTGCATATCCTATTTTTTGTAAGTTTATTTAGTGCGTACGACCATACAATTTCATCCAATTAATTACATTTCGTCCATCAGTTAATTAGTAGGAAATACCCTGTAACTTAACAATAATCCGATTCAATGTGTTCTGTAAATTAGCATACTTTTCAACTCTTTGAAACTTACCACTTTCTATCAATTAAACCTTATACTGCTTTGCTTACTCGACCACTCTGCAATATTTAAATCATGTGTTAAAATTTTTATTTCTATCCAAAAACTCGTTGTTCCGCAGCGCACGTTCAATATTAACTCAGTAAACTCAAATTTACTCCCGAATTGAATTATTTTCCAAAAAAAAAAGGTAAACAAAACAGAAAAGAAATGTCTCGTAATGTTTGTTAATGCATTATTGTTGCTGTTATTGTTATTCGTAAGTAATTTGAATAGCGTACCTCTGAACTAGCGACGGGAGGCGTAAAAGATACGTAATGAAAAACAATGTATTCTTACTATATATATATCGTCAAAGTAAATAAAATAAGACTGACGAGGAAACCCAACAAGCTGATCGTCATTGTGCATTTTATTCAGCAAAAGTTCTAGACAATATTTGCGTGTAATTGCTTGAAGTTTAACACTTTTATACAGTGGTTAAAAATCCATTAGCAAACACAAAAAGGAGACTACGGTTATGATTGTTTCTTTGCGAGAAACCATAATGAATGAAAAAAGGTCATTGAAAATTAGATACGAGGAGACAAAATGAAAATGAATCATACGAAACACTTGATGGGTTTTATCTAAGATGAACAATTTCGTCGTTGCCAATTACTTCTAAATTATTTATATAAAGCTAGAACTATTCTCACGAACGTTGGAGAACCTTTCTGCGTGTGTATGTAAAACATTATGCACTTCTCAAAATAATTAGTCAAATTCTCTACTCAAAAATGTAACTGCGTTTTCTCGAGGAACAACAATTCAAAATCGAACGCAAAAGAAGGGAGGAGCGAGAAAGGCCGCTCGATTTTTCCAAACGAACGCTTGCAATTTGCTTATTAATTGTGCGAATACGGTTAATTCAATGTATCGGTTGGTTGGTTTTGCGGGTGTCAGTAAATTGGACATTTTTTAACATGATTTGCTATCCTACTATATTTTTACCATGTACGAAAAACTCTAGCGATACTAATTCAATTGTAATTAAACATTGATCTATAATTTTCATTCAATAAATTTTGAAAGTAAAACATTTCATTTAAACTGGTATGTTTCTATTGAGTGGAAACAATTTGTAGTAATTTATTTACACACGTTTTATCACTTTGAAGACTCGAACGACTCCTCGATTATCCTCTGTCATTTTATGACAGTAATTACTTTGATAACTAAATGATCATGGCTTAAGATGAAATTTTAATTTTTTTATATGGAAAAATAAAATGCCATTGAACTTAAATGAAATTATACTTTCCCATTTTGTTACATAAAATTAACATCTTACAAAATAAACTTTTTAACCGAGGTTATAAAAAGGCAAAACTTCTTTTTGCAGATCACATCAGATTAGGTCATTTAGAAATCAACATAAAAAATATAAACGAGTAGAAGGAAAAAAGACTCTAGGCATATTTTATTAAGGATTCAATTATTTATTTACTCTTCGCTCAAATCCAAGTCATTTACGTCGATGTATATTTTATGAGAAATGATAACCGAGGTTTTATGTATCCTCTTCCCAGACGGTCTCCGTCAGAATTGCAATATTATCCAAACCTCGCATTGGAGCGTATTCCAAATTCCACATGAGATTTGTGAATATCACTGGAAGAAATGAAATCCGATCAGTTTGGTTGAATCAATTCAGTTTCTGTTATTTTTTATTGATTCGATCAAACTTTAATGAATTAATGGTATATAAGTATATTACTTAAGGTGAAATATCAGTACTGTAGTCATGAAGTGAGAGTGTTTCAATTTATTTTTATTAAATGAAATAATATTAACAATTATAGCTTATTATTGATGTATTTTCATAATTGAATTATTCTGTGAAAATAATTAAAAATGCACTAATTTAGTAATAAACGACTGATATTTCACCTTAACGATAAAAAAAATGATTTTAAGTTAGTATAAAAATAGAACATGTACACATTTCCCCTTGGTGCAAATCCGCTGTCAATTCTGGACAAGAACTGTTGCAAGGATTTATCGGTGTTAATCTTAGCTGAGTTGCACCGCGCAGTTGCGCCAGCGCTATGAGACCCGAGTCAAGTTCGACTCTTTTGTAATTTGGACTATTATAGTCGGAGGACATTAGCACCCAATTGAAGTGTGCCGGCGAGACGGTGCTGGATAAAAAGTAGGGTCGTTGATAGTACTTCCTTAACACCTTGACCGCGTTGATGTCGCAATTTTGCCAATGAACGAACCACTTTGCTACCCCGGGAGAATGCACGCGACGCAAAAACGCCGCCAAATCCGAAGACCCGGTTCGCAGGTTTGACGTCAGGGCACACGGCACGGTTTCCATCAATCTTTCATTCTCCAGATACAACTGCAAAAAATTTTAATGATTAAGGTACTAAATTTAACTGGAATAAAAAATTTATGGAATACAAATCCAATATTAAGAATCGAATAAGTAACGTTATTAAAGATAATAATGTACATAAAGTTTATTTCAAGTTGAATTATAAAATTTTATATTACTTCCATTAATTGCAAATTGTCTATTGTTTCGTAATTTTATAGAACTTCTGTTGTTACATTTGATAGTTTCCCTTATTTATTAATATTTATCAAGTTTTTGCATTAATAACTAAGAATATACTGCATATTAAAGTTTATATTATATGAGGTAACAAAAAATAAAAAAAAATAGCCGTAATATATTTATTTGCTCAATGACTTATGTTATAATAAGTAAATAGTTATATTAACATCGTTTTTGTTAATTGATTTATCTCCTTTTTGATATAATTTATTTCATAAACAAATTCAATTTGAATGTATTATGATATTTAAATTAATTCCTTTGGAGTAAACTTGAAAAAGTAATAATCGGTAATTCCATTAAAGGATAATTAAATGGTTAAAGTTGTTATTGAAAATTATACTATGTAAACAAATAAATCTTACATGAGTGATGTTATCAAACCAGAAGAAATCGGTGTTCATAACAGCCCAAGAGTTCATTGCATCGGTTATAATTGCTGGAGCGTCCCGGCTAAGGTAATTGTCAACTAAGTAACGGTATCTGACCTCAGAAATACGATCGATATTCTCCAATGCTTCGCAGGTCTAACAACAATTCAATAAATTAATTACAAATTACTACTGACCTAAGACAACAAAAAACATTCCAACGAAAGAGGATACACTGAGAGAAAATGTGGAAAAATTGAAATTTTTTGTTGTAACATTTTTCTAACATTTTCCTCTCAGTGATAAAAATGTAATTGATTTCTTGTTTAACTATTATTTTACCACGCAATCCTCCGCTGTTATTGGATAATCATTATAGAAAGGATTATTGATCATGCAATTTTCAAAGTACAAAGGTTGCCAATTCCAAAGTGGCAGAAATTTGATCAGCAAAATTCGACTCAGCGCAGTGATGTGCGTTCCAATATAGTCCAATTGCATGGCTAAGCAAATCAAGCTTCCCACGGCTATCAAAATTAAGGATACGCGAAAAGCAAATTCCAACCAAGAACGCCTCATAGCTACCAAAAGTGGTTGGCAAATAATGTCCATTTCTTCAGGCGTGAAACCTGCCTGTTGACAGTACCTAAAATAAAAACAAAATTAACGTTATATGAACGTCGTACACCAATCAAGATAGCTTATTACTTATATATTGATATATTTTTATATAGTTATTTGACATATATATGCATAATTTGTAAAATAAGAACATTTTAGAAAACAATTTCTGGCTTTTTCAAAACGATTTGAACCTAACAAAAAACAGCTTTCTCAGCATAATTGCAATATATGAAAACTTATTTAAAAAAATTTTAAACTTGTAGAACTGTTAACGTATGTTACATTATTCTTAATTTAATTTTAATTTTTAATATATTTAAGGATATGTATTATTTAGGAGGTTATGTTCATTTTTTATATATGTTCACACTGTTATATATGAATTAACAAATAACATATATGTCCATATATGAATATTTTCTTATATGAAATTATTAAAACATACATGGAACATATAATCTTCATTTTTACTGGGGTATTATTAAACTATTTTAGTAATTCAGAATACATTTATATACTTTTCATGCAAATAAAGGGTAATAATATCTTTTCATACTTATAAAAGGAATTGAGCTCTTCATCAATGAGCTTCAATTTTTCCGCATGGGTCATCTCGTGCGGCTCTTTAGTTTTTCGCGATATTTTAACGCACTTGTTATTGTTTGACATTTTGTTTTGCGTTGACGATATGACTCCTCTATCGGATAACAAACAATTATTTTTGCGAAATGCCAACGAACAAATTTGCAAAGTGATGGTTTCACGTTTCACGGTTTCACAATTATTGAGCAGGAAATTTTGCGGTGCATGCGCATGCGTACTTGGCCTTCGCTCCTGAAACTATAGTATTGATTTCATACGCCTGTAAAGCGGGAAATTTGATTTTGGCGCAAAAATTAATATAATTATAAATAATAAATAGAAATATAGAAATAAAAAAAGAAAAATTACAAAGTATGAATCAATTATCGATTGATTAAATAATCGCATGTATCTGTAATTTTTGTTGCAAATAAGAAGAAATACAAACTTAACTGTATTAAGTAAAACTACCACAATAAAAATGACAATTATAACACACACACACACACACATGTACACGAAAAACAAACAGTAATCTAAAAATATTTTGACACACTTAAAATAAATGGAATACGTATTCAAAAATCAACTTATGTCAATGAAGACGTTAAAAATTCCAGTGACGTTTACAAAGTGTTTTCGCGAGGAAAGAATTTATTTACTTCGGCAAAATTTTAGAGAAATGATATATTTAGAGGTGGATTTTGTAAAGTTCAATAGAGAATGTGTGTAACGATCATGAATGAAACCATTCCCTTATGCCTAGTATAATTGGACGTATAATTGGATTGCCATTACAAACTGAACTTTTAATAATGACTACCGCCGGCCTGGTAAATTTGAATGTTAATTAATTCATTCTTTTAATTCAATTCTTTAATTTTCGTTGGAAAACAATTAATTAACTCAACTCAAAATAGACGTGCACTTTGTATCATTGAAGGTTAATTAAAAAAATGAAAACAATAAAGTTGTTTGTTTACATCCAAAGGGTAAAAAAGTGAATGAAAATACAAAGTCTGTTTATTTTGTATTTAAAAAATGTTTCGTTTTTCAATCTTATAAACATTTTTTGTTTATGCGATACAAGCATTGATTATTTAACAGGTTGCGAATCTGATCAATTGGAGCCATGTTTTATGGAGTCGACAAATAGATCAAATTCAAATTCTAGAAGAAAGTGTAAAAAAATTTCAATTAACTAAACGTGAGAATTTTTAATAGAAAATTATTTTCATGTCACCCTTGTGAAATTCATACAGTAGAAGGTCGTTTGGTACCGGACAGTGCCTGCCTGGTGGTATACGCCGTAAAGAGGCACTGTCCGATACCAAACGACCTTCCCTTATACTATTTTGCATTCGTATTTAGTATTGTACTGGACAGTGATCTTACAAAATGTACTCAACCTTCTCGAGCTGATCGGATACTTATTGAACTTTTATCCAATTTTAACTTGGAGCCACTCTTATTTTTTGCTTCCCTGGCTCTACATACGCGCTTTCAAAACCATAATCTTAAGGACTTTTCTCAGTTTTCTCGTTATGGTACTTTGGCTTAATGATGTTATATCGCTTACGCTACTTTTAGAATATATCATCACCGAAACAGTATTAATTGGTAACTATATTAATGTTATTATTTCATAAAATACTGTTAGTAATATTTAAACTGAATGATGATAATGTTTCATTTACACAGTACCGGCTATATATAATTGGCAGTCGATGTATTCATATTATAAATATCTCATCGAAAAGAAGATCCTCGGTGGAAACAGATCTTTTATAAATGAAAATATTAAATCTGCAAAACAAGTATATCATTCCTAGATAAAAAACACTTTAGGAAATAAATTTTTGATGGAACTGAAGAATGAAACGTCTTTAATATTATCTACATGCAAAAGTAATGTTTGTAAATATTTGGAAGGTCAAATTAAAGAAACAAAAACAATAAAAATGGATGTAAATATAAAACAAAAATAAAGTCTGTTTACAATATGTATTTTGGAAACGTTTCATTTTTCAGACGTAAACATTTTGTTTTTGCGCGTTGTTCAAAATTAAATATGTCATAGGACCGAAATAGAGAGAACCAAAGGCGGACTAAATCTTTATTAACGATGTCAAAAATTACATATTTGCAAAGTGATAAAAACAGTGATGATGAGGATACGGATTCACAGTATGAAAATGCGCAACGAGCAGTGGACGTGTTTAATATATTGGATGCTCGGAATTCTCTGAATTCTCTGAAAAATGATGAATCCACAGTATCAGAGTCAACCGAATCGTCCGAGGAATATATTACTGATGGTAAAATATGTATACAAATTTTAATGTAATATATAATTAGCTTTTAATTTTCGTTTAATTTTCATTTTGCAGGAGACACCCATGACGTATCACATGTGTCTTCAAAAGGATGTCCATGCGACAGTTCATCAGATATTAACGAATGTCCATCAGAATGTATACACAAAACTAATTTTAATACGAAGTGGGATGATTCTAATCCGGAAACTGAAATTATACACTTGTCTGCAATGAGTGGTTTGTATGTTCACATTTGAAGGGTCTGGCAATCATTTGATTCGCACTCCTAAGACTAAACAAATTGTGTCACCAAAATCTGGACAAAAAAAAATTCTTTAACGTGAAATGTCACTCGTTGGCCAACTCAGAATGAACGTAATCTCTTTAGTAATACATATCTTCAAATATATTGTAAAATTAAAATAATTTTAAGAAAAACAAAACGTCTTTCAAAAATTAAACATGTTTAGAATTTTTTAAATTAGTTCTTACGTATTGCAACTACTATTAGAATGACATCTTTTGGAAATGGTTTCGAGTTTTTGGAACGCGTATATTTCCTTACAACATAAACCATGGATATCCGGTATTAAAAGAAATAAATTATTTTTGCTGAGAAACGCTCAACGTGAAGACCTTTAACAATGGAATTCGTTTCAACATCTTTCCCATTTTGATGTTACGACTGTCCACTAGAAACCGTAGGGAGCACCAACAACGACCTCTCGCAGAATAATAATGGAAAATTTAAATTTGTCCGGATTTTGGTGACGCAGTCTGTACTTAATTAATATTAAACCCAGACTGATTAACAGACTTTTCCCATATTATTTCCAAGATTATTTTTGATAGTTAACATTGTTTTATTCATCGATATAGTTAGAGGACCTTTTTCCGACAATACTTCCACGAGTTCCACGAGTAAATCAACAATGAAAAAAAACGTATTATGCGAGGACTGTAAAAAAAAAAATTCCATTTTTAAATATTATATGTACAATCTGAGAGACGAAGACAGACGTGTAATAAATATAGCTCAAAACATATTAAAGCCGAGTAATATTTTTGGACCGCTAATAAATAACATTGAAAATTATTCCCCACGGATTAGTGGTAGAACGTTTAACATTTGGGATAAAACTTGGCCCATTTTTAAGGACAGATATCAAATTCATTTAAATCTAAGTGTATCGCGTAAAGATCAGGAATCATGCATCTACGATTTGAGATTTCCATGCAGTATTCTGAATTTTATTTTTGAAACTATCATGTTTCGCAAAATTAATGATACTTATAATTCTCAGGTATTAATGTAATACAATTTATTTAGATTCAATTATACGTGGAATATACGATTAAATCTGATATTTTTGTTACTTATTTGATGTACAATAAACTGTTAAAATATGTATACAATTTTAGATGCCAGAAATGAAAATGATTGAATTTACGAGTAGGGATTTAAATGCACATTCGAGAACAATTGTTGCAAAGGAAAATTTACCCGACAAGCAGAGTCAAGTTGAAAATTTACCTTACGATACAAAAACAAACAAGAGTACCACATTCCGCAAACATAAAAGATTATCCACGGGCGATCAGAAAAAAGCTTTCAAAGCTCTTAAAATGTTTAACGACATGACACTCTTTGAGTATAAGCGTAAAATCGACGGTAAAAAAAAAAACCAGGATATCAGTTTGCATCAAAATAAGATCTCGATTTCTCCAAACTTCAACGTAACATCGCATACAGTTATGACAAAAATTCACGTTAAAAATTCGTTACCGCAGTTTACAAATTGTTCTAATTGCAATAATGAAAAAGTTGTAAAATCGTACAATAAATATAGTCTAATAAAAGACACCAGTTCAACGAGTAATTTAAATGTAAATCATCAATCAGAAGATTTCAAAGATGACAAAAGTTGGAAGAAAATATTTGCCAAAGAGGATGTAAGAAATTCAGATAAAATTTTGACAAAAAATAAGAATCATTCGCAGTGTTCATTTGATTCTGAAATTAGAGAAAAGCATTGTAATTTCGGAGAAAGTAAAGATTTTTGGGACCAAACAATTTTAAAGTATTTAAATTTAAGTAATATCAGTCGTCTGATATCTAAGATTGATTGGAATATTGATAAAAGCAGCGATAATATAGTCTTTTGTAATTTGAAGAATTTTGTTAATGTGGATAAAAAGTTTGCTTGGGACGATAAGTTCGAACCGAATTCAATTTATGTTGATCCTTTAACTCTGTTGCAAAGAGCGTGTACATTCAGTGATGAAAATGAGAGTGTAATAGATGTAAGAGACGTAACAGGTGATCGGGTTATTAGACAATTTAATTCAACGTTGGAGTCAAAAAATGTGGAGTTCAGTGACACATTTAACGAGGACAATTATTTCAGTAATAATGCAAAATCAAAGGGGGGAGACTATGAAAGTTCCCTTTCGATTGACAAATCATTCGTAGTCGAAGATTTGGATAATAAAGCAAAGAATGTAGATGAAAGTTCACGAGAACCATACAAATTAAATTTACTCCAAGTAATTTGACATTTTCTAGTATTATGAAATGTATTTATGACAAGTTTGACATGATATTATTTAATAAAAAAAAGACCATTCGTTAAATTTCAATGGATATTTATTATCGGTTGATTGCATAATATTTTTTCAACGTTTATTACTACTTATATCTATATGTTTTGTAAATTGCGCAGAACAAGGAACAAGCTGCAAGGGGAAATTATTTCTCAGTACCTCTTAAAATGCAAGAAGTAATGAAATTAATTAACGAAGGAGTCAATTTGAAGAATACATAAAAGGACGATAAAATAATAAAGGAAAAATTGAAAGAAATAATTCGAACCACGCAAATCCCTCATTTAAATTATTTGCTCGAAATTTATCAGACCACAGTACAATCGGATTATGATCATACTTCCAATAACGTTACATCGAAAACAAATTCGCCAGGTACTTTATCTGAAATTCACAAATACTATTGATAACAATAAAATAATGAAATAATTATTTGTGTAATTTAAATAAAAAATAATTATTTAAGTATATTTTATTTAAATTTAATGTTTACAATGAATGAATAATTATTGAAAGAATACGCCAACTTTTTGTGTATATAAAAACCATAATATTACAGCTATTGGCTGATAACGAATAGTAAAAAATTTAACCGAGTGAAAAAACTGTTATGCCTGTTAAAAATTTGTCATGCTTTTTCTTTCCAATTTTACAGATGATCGTGAAAAAAGTAACGAGCCCGATGGAAACATTGAAATTGTGACTAGTATTGTAAATTCGATTATACAAGATGTTACGCAGAACACTCCAACGTTTAATTTAGACATGGACAGTGATGATAGCTATGCATCAACTTTCACCGGCGCCAATCATTTAGAACACAATGATTCATTCGGAGTCTCAAGCCTATTCGAAGAATTTCCACCAGACGTTTTGTAATTCAAATTTTTTGAACTGTGTATTAAAAAAAATTATGAAATTTATCGTTTCTTCGTGGTTGGTCCTGATTCGATCGATGTTTTATAGTACAATGAAGAAATATTATTGTCTCATTAATATTTTTATTATAGTCCAACAAAAACGAATTCAGTGTACTTAATAACAATATAATCTTTCATTCTCCGATTATGGCATATTTTTGTACTCGACGTCTTATCATACAAATTAAATTAATTTTATTTACATGTTAAGCAATTGATAAATTGACTTATGAGTTCTAAGAATCTTAAAAATAAATTGTTAACGATTAAAAATTCGACATTTAAATTAATATGTTAGTATATATAAAAATATTTTGATTCAAGCAAGCAATTTTGATTATTTTGTTTGGATAATTTGTGAAAATAATCCTTCGATTAAGAAGATAATTAACTGGTTTTAATAATATTACGAAAGATGAAGGATTAATAATAAAATTATAAAATTTATACCTTGATCTTATACGTTACCGCGGCGAAAAAATTTTAGTTGATTTTAATTAAAAAAACCAAAGAGAAAGTTTGCACAGACTTGTTGGAAATGACGAAACAGATGTAGTCTGCTTAAAAATTTAAATTAAATAAAAGTTAAAATGTTTCAGTTTGTAATTACTGACATTTGCATGTATATTAAATTACTTGTTATAAAAATATTCTACATTTTAGTCAGAAGCATAAAAACGTTTTATACTCTACTCGTTAAGTTTAACCGTGTTACTTGTATGTATAATTAATTTATAATACAAAAAACGTATTTTTCGCGTCTAATACAAGTAGTTATTCGATATTTCAAATATAGCACAAAATATTATATTCGCATTAAATTCTGATCTGATTATATTACTACATAACGTTGAATATATTTGTAATAACAATAAAAGTAAACAAACGACAAAGCTAATTATTAATGTAATCAATCAGGCATTTGACTTCAACAAGTTTCGTCATATCCCATCTTTGTTTCCGTTTCTGCGACAACGTAAGAAGGATCGCAAATGGTATTCTGGACAGCGTTCCTTATGTTTATTTTATAAATTCGGAAATTTACGTCTCCGCTATCCCAATGACCGTATAAATACATTGGCAATCTATTTGATAAGACCCAAACGTTTGGATCGTCCTCGTGATCCACTCGAATGTCATTAGGAAAGACCATCGAAACGTTGCTTCTGGCAACAACTCCTAAATTTTGTGGAATGTATTCCTTCCTGGTATCCCAACACCATACGGAGTCCCTCGTCACCATATTGAAAAACATAATTCCATTCTTATCAATGGCCGAGCCAGAAGAATGACCGTAATCTTTAGCTCTAGGCTTTCCAATTGGAATAAATTTGTCCAAGTTTTCGTTAGCG
This sequence comes from Leptoteleia sp. ZL-2020, assembly GCA_022817305.1. Classification (NCBI taxonomy): domain Eukaryota; kingdom Metazoa; phylum Arthropoda; class Insecta; order Hymenoptera; family Scelionidae; genus Leptoteleia; species Leptoteleia sp. ZL-2020. The sequence continues at coordinate 17,577 of JABFPN010000197.1, read as the reverse complement.
GTTCTCTTGTTTCGAAGAATCGACGTTGGTACTGCGAATTCCCGAAAACTGGACATTGGATGGAAAAACAAAGTTCTGTCGTCATTGATGTCTAATGGACTTAAAGCTATCCCGAAAATTCCGTCCGTCCAGTGGAAGGTAATACCGTGTAAATTATACCTAAAAGTTAGAATCATTAAAATAACTGTTCAATGGTAGCAGTACACATTTAAAATATACCAAATTACTATAAGAATTCTCAAAAAATTATATCTTCTACTTCTATCTTTTATATCAATGGAATGAAAGTAAACTGAAATAGTTACAGGCAGAAAAAGGTTAAAACAAAAATTACTATATTGGATAACAACGTTGAGCACAAGATTTATAAGAATTTATTACACTGAGAAAAAAATATATAAGATAATAACTAACTTTGAAGCTAATGGATCGGGAAAGAAGAAGTGATGTTGCACCCTGAAGGAGTCGTCTTTGAAAAAGTCATAAACCACTATTCCAAATCTCCATACGTCGGACAAATAAGCGACAGCTGACAAGCATTCACCGTATCGTACATCTACCACTATATTGGAAAACAAAGAGTCGTCTTTGACTTCGTCTTGCCTCAAGACGTATTTTCTGACCAGAGTGTCGGTTTTGAGATCAAAAATGAAAATGGTCGGAGGGCACAGTTGATAAGACTTTTCAGTGCTGACATCAATCCTACCGGAATCCAGCACCCACAATCTGTCGCATTCGTCAACTTGCATGCGAAACACCGACGTCAATGTATCGCAATTCCCTGCAAGGAAAAAAGCTTCCTTTACCAATATCTTTTAATGAAACTACGCGCAGAGAAAAGATTAATAAAAATTACTAAGATCGTTAGTAAACCAGTTATAAACTTGGAAAAATGGAGTTAAGCAAGTTAGTGAAACGTTTCAATTTGTCGACAATTATCGTTTGACAGCTGATAACAGTTGTCAACGTGCTGGTAATTTGATGGTACTGAAGAATGAAACGTTTTTAAAATACAAAATATGCAATGTTAGTAGTTTGTATTAATCTTTTCTCTCCATGTACTTATATTACAAGTCACCAACCCAACTGATGCCATTCCCAACTGGGATAAGGCTTCAACAAAGGGCTACTTTCTGTAGAATTTCTCGGGATAGTCGTCAGAGTAGCTGGTACCCCCTGTTTCCACCTTGGCAGGGACACAAAAACCTTGTCTTCCCACACTTCCACGCCCAGCGGCAAATTGTTTTCCGGGATATAATCCCCGCTTATAATGGCCTCGCTGCGAGCTTCGTTGCTGGGGAAATCAAAGTCTACCGTGCTCCAATAGTACTTCTGCAACAAGTTACCCATTGTAATTGACCGTTAACGTAGGAGTGAAAAATGAAACGTCTTCAAAATACAAAACGTTAGCTGACTTTGTTTTTGTTTTCTATTTACATCCATTTTCATGCCCTTCGATTGTAAACAAACAATATTATTGTTTCCATTTCATTAACTTGACCTTCCAGATATTTACAAACATTGCTTTTGTATACAGTCAACATTAAAAGCGTTCCATTCTTCAGTTCCATATCGTTAACGAGTTTGCCTTACGCGTTCAATAATCTTGCTCGTTGTTTCGCGGAAAATAAATTTCTAATTGGGGCATAAATCACTTTTATTTCCTCGCACTTGTCAGCCGCATTTATTAATATGGTCGCGTGTGCTTGTATTTCCAATGACGTACCAATTCCACGCCATGACTAGCATATTCCTCTCCGGCGATGGGTACCAAAGGTGGCCTGTACGTGTGATCCGGGTTGTAGTGTTTTTCCAGTCCCACGTCTTGATTCAAGCTGGGGCCGGAATTCTGATTTATGTCAGTCAGAACATTGTCAATGTTGCGCTCACTTTTCTTCAACGTCGGATACGCGTCTGGGTAACGGTGATTCGGCATCGTGGAAGTCTCGTCCTCGAAAGTTGTACCCTGAATGGTTTCGAAGGACGTGAAGTCATTAAGTTTGTGATTTCGCACATCCTTTAATGAAAGAAGCAAAATTGCACAATAACATGAAATAATTGTACTGTAAGATTCGTTTCTGCGAATGTGAATGCGGACTTGAAGTTTAATTGCCTTAGAATTGTGGATTTTTATGATTTACATTGCGGGAAGAGGAGTATAATTAGTTGGCTCTCGAGAACGCATGGGTTTTGCATAATTAACGTGATGATACTAATTAAGCAGCCAACGATGATTAAAATAGAAATACGATTGCATTATTTTGGTACGATGCACAGTTTAATTCTGTTGATTTGAACTATTTCTTTTATGATTTGTTTTTGTACATATATACAAAACATATTTATATACATATGTATATATATTTGTATGTATAATACAATTTATAAATGGTCAAGATCCATCGATAACCCGAAAATAAAATAAATTGTAACGATGAAATGTAACACTATTTGCGTAATTTATTCAACCCACTGAAAATAAAAGGAACAAAGATTTTTTTGTCAATAAATGTCAACGAATGCAAATGTCAGAGAAATGAATGACATTCCTTTACGAAATTAATTATATACTATTACCATTTATATTATGCAGATAATATGCTTCTATTATGTATAAGTTTAAATGCTGCGAAATAAGGTGTTAAGATGATTACATGTTATAATATGTAAAATAGTACTGGAATACTTTTACGCACAAATTAGTCCATAAAGAACAACTTTTAGGAATTATATATCAATGTTTCAGGGGGGAAAAAATGATTTGTTTAATATTTCAGTACTCAATTCCGTAATAACAAATTACATACCTTGTTTAAATGCGTTGTCGAAGTTTCCACGTTGGTCAAAAATGGGGCCTCTAATTCTTGGGAGATTTGAGGTGGACTGATCGAATTCACCATCCGGTGTACACCCAGTAATGACATTGTCAGCAGCCATGGTGTTGTGAACCTCGTCATTCCTAAATTAACAAATGAATTAATTTAACATTGTACACTCATTATCACGTAATTATTTAATTAGTAAAATTAAGTTTCAAAATTAATGAAAAATAAGTTGTATCTTTTTTCCATATACGACCATACATGAATTAAGAAAAAAATATATGTCCATATATGAAATTGTAAAAACATATATGTCCATATATGTTTCATTTATACTAAAGCTTTGTTATGAAATTTTAATAATCCACGAAAATGATTTTACAAGGTATAATAATTTTTGTTCGTCGTTTTTTAAAACCACTTTTAAAAGTACACAATTGAATTAATTTATCATTTATGACAAACAAGTGCGTCCACCGCAAAATCAAAATCACTTCGCTTTAGTAATTTCTTTCAATTATCCTTGGATGTAAAATACGCGGCCATCAAAGTCGTCGCAAACTACTCGTTTTGCTTTTATTAAATCAGTTTATCGCGAAAGTTGCGAGCGATGAACATTTAATTGGCGCGATCTTGTTTACCATAAATTGTCAAAGGTGGTTATAGAAAGTGGCGATTAAAGGGGGGGATAAAAAAGGAAGAAAAAGAAGAAGAAGAAGAAAAAAAGGACAGATCGATTGATCGGAAGGTAGCTTACTTTCAGCGAGATAAGAGGTGAAAATCCGCCGAAGGAAACAGAAGTCAACGTTTGATTCACCGGGTAGATGCTACTAGTCGCGACTTTGGGACGTGTGTGCCATATGCAGAAGGCTATCCCGTCGTATATAGCCGCACTCTATGGCTATGTCAAAGTAAGAGTATTTATTTGTATGGAAAGCATAGGAGGATAGCCGCGGGGAAGAAAAAAAATCCAACGAGCCACCAATGATATGCGAGAAACGACCTCTTCTTTCTCGCTCGCGCCTTTTTCGCGCTCGCTTCGACGCTATTTTCAATCTGATATAGTGGATGGCATTCGTTGACATTGGCCATTCGCGTGAATCGAGCGCGCGCGGCATATGTGAAATTTCGATTCGTTCCACGAATGGAAATGGAAATTACGTCTATTACAAACGTTTCTTTTTTTTCTTCTTCTTCTTCTTTTTCTTCTATTTACACGAGACTTTTCCACGGCGCGCAGTTCTATGGGAGCTGATTTAGCAGGCAGTATATTAAATCAACCGTTTTATCAATGAGAAATAATCGGTACAAATCAATAGGTATCGTAATTGATGATAGATTGCGAATTAGAAAATTATAAACAAAATATGATGTTATCAGTTCCTTTTTTTTTTTGTAGAAATAACAAGGACACTTTAACAACAAGTTGCACGGGGAAAAGTTCTCTAATAAAAAGGAAACATATGGTCCATATATGGTCCGAATATGATTTAACAATTTCATGTAAGAAAGTGTGAAATTTATATATGGACATATATGGTTAATATATGGCAATAATTGATATCATATTCTAGCTATATATAAATTAAGAAAAAACATATATTCATATATAGCCATATATGAATTAAGAAAAAACATGTATCCATATACAAATCTCAACAAATATTATCTGCTGAAAACTATAGTAATTATTTCTACAAAGTTTCTCTCTCAGAGTAGATATGAATTTTAAGTATTATTATTTATTATATATTTATATAATTATTTATACATGTATGTATACACAGAATTTATGGTAAAGTAATTGTTAAATAAATTGCAAATGATTAATTGGCCATAATAATAATTGAATATTGCATTAATGATGAATAATTTATAACTTAATTAATTAAGGATTATGACACTTCCTTAATGTTCATTAATTATAGATTACTGATCACGTTTAAATGATCACGTTTAACAAATTTACGAAACCGCTTAGATCTAATTATATACTTGTCAAAAATCTTGCTTAAAATTTATGACGCCTGTATTTGAAAGTATTTTTGGTCACGTGTTTTAAACGAATGAAATTTGTTAACAAAATTTAACAACATGTTAAACATTTGATATTTAACATAAAGAACTTTTCAAATAAAAAATTTACTACGCATTGAAATGTGTAATTATCATTCTAAATTTGAAATGAAATATTTGTTGACACGATGGAATTTTTTGAATGAAATTTTCTATTAGATTTAAAAAGTATTTTAAATGTTATTGAAACGCGCAGAAAAAAAGTTCAAGAAATTACTATTTACGTGTAAACATTCAAAACTATTATTATACAATATATATATATTGTAGGTTTTTTTGAAGGTATCTCATATTCACGTTATAAAAAGCAATAATATTTAAACAAATTAGACTATTTTTAACATTATTTTTTTCCGAGACTTTATCAATGTTTAATTGCAATTAGTTTATTACATTATCTAAAAATAAAATGGTATAAAATCTTTAATTATGCTCCAAGAGGCATAATAGTTAGGTCAGCAATAAATAAGTTGATTGAATCTTGGTAGAAGTTTATATACAGCAAAACGTGATCATTCGTTGTGTCAATTGCTGCATATTTAAAATAATTGTATTCCATAAAAAGTATAGAATTTTTTTAAACTTATTTTGTTATTTAATAATAGTGATGTAAAGTCATTTCATAAAATAATAAAGTTAATTTCAAAAATATGCATATTTAAATAGTTATGTAAAAATTTTTATTACTGTAATAATCAATAAAATAATCAAAATAAATAATCTATTTTTCTGTATCCTATTATAATTATAAAGGTTACAAAAATAAATTTAAATTGCGAAACAAAACCAATCCACAATCGACTTCATTATATTGTTACACATGACTAAAGAAGAAAATAATGTAAAAAACCGAAACTTTACGTAACGAAATGATTGAACAAATCGGTTCAATTGGTGTAAATTTGGACCCGCGCAACTCTTTCATTTTTTACAACTTTCACAAGTCCTTCATTTAGACTAGACGTGGAAGACAATAATTCAGCGTACATCCTTATCTTTTTGTCGACGCGCTGACCATTGAAAAGACATTTCGTGCTTGCTAATTAGAAAATCACGCGAGAAGATACATTTGTTACAACGATAGTTATAAAGACACGGAGATTTACACGTAATGAATATATTAAAAAACCACGAATCAAAAAAATTTGTTTTTTGGTTGGACCATATATATTTCATTTTTAGTAAGGTAATTTTATACAACAATCAATTATGAAATATATTATTAAATAGTTATTATTAAAATAATAACTTAAAGATATTTTTGAAAATTGTTGAGCTATTATTTAGAAAAAATATTGATAAATTTAATACAAAACTATCAGTAACAAATTACATATTGTTAGCATGATTACATTGTAAATCTGTTAGTATAAAAATTAACATTATCCGTCAAAATAATTTGCAATTTATTTGATTCCTTAAATTCCCTTCAAAGTAATTTCAACGTTAAAGCGATTATTAAAATAATTCTTTGGTTGAAAATTAAATTACTTTCGATAATGCCTCGTGTTCACTCTGTCGTGAACATAATTCGTTGTTACACTCAATTATTTATCGACACACTCTCAAACTTCATATCTCTTTAACAATTTCACGCGTATACTTTAAAATCTCTCTTTATTGCACCCACGAAATTTGCCAGTCTAATGCAATATATATTTCATAAATTTCAGCAAAACCAACACTTCACGCAACGCGCATTGAAATATCCCATTTTCTTACGTATCCTTCGCCGGCCTTTATGACATGCAACGGAAAAAGAAAGATAGAAAAAAAATTGTCTGCGTCCAGTTAGTTGCACACTTGTTATAATCTTTACACTCATAAATTGGCCACTGCTAGGAATAATGGTTGCATAGGCTGTCAGCGCCGCGAGTTATATGATTTTTTTTATATTCACAGTAACATAATTGTATTTCAGTAATAAAATTTCCACCTCGGTATTTCTTGGAAAATGCTGTTAGCAGGTGTGTTGGAGTGACAAAATCGTATCCCCACTGCAAAGAAATGTACTAAATTTCAGATAGATTATTGAAGGAAATATTTATATTTGTTTAAGATTAGACGTACTTTTTGTTGGTGCGATTTTAATGCATTAGCAAGTTGCATTGCACAAACGGTTCACGTACACAGCATTGCCTGTACTGTTTGTGATTATGAAAAGTATGTCTAGTGAAAATAATGAAATCCTCAAACAGTTTTGTCGAAAAATATACTTGCAAAAATTGAAAAATTACTATCTTTTTATCTCCATCTAATAAAGTAATGTAATAAATTAAACTTTTAAATGAGGTACTTTTAATTACTTTTTACATGTGATTTTGAGGAAAATGTATATTTAATAATGCAAGAATTCATTTGGTACGTTTGACTTTGAACGAATAAAGCAAAAACAAAGTTTAATTTTTTTAACTGATATATAATAGAATGATTAAGAGCATTCAGTGTTCAGTAGTTAAAAATGTTGCAACTTTGTTTATTTGGAAAGAGATAATTTCATTATTTCAAAAGTACCTCACATGAATTACCGAGTATTTATTATAAATTAACCAATGAAATTGGTTAACCGTTAAAGTAAATGAGATAATGATATGGTAAAAAAAAGTTTTTCACGAAATTATTACATTTATGAGATTCTTGTTGTGTTCTAAGTTTTTTGGTTCTCATGGAAACTGAAAGTTAATTTAACTTTATCTATATCTTATTATATTTTAAATATGCAACGAAAGTTTATTAGAGAAATCATTAATTTCATTAAACTGATTGATGAATTATTAATATAATCTGTCTCATTGATATATGTAATAAACTTATTAAATTTGCTTTATTTTGACAGTTATGATTGGTATAATGCAATTTATCGAAGGTTTATGTCTTTATACGAAATTTACATTTATTCAAAAAAAAGAATATTTAAACGTTTGATTGATTACAAATATCAATTATATGATTTGCAGTGTTTTATAATATTTGTATATAAACATGTCATTTTCTTTATGCATTTATTTATTAAACATAGGTTAACGACACTTAATGTACAAAACATAAAATAAAAAGTTTAATAATCCACTAGTTTCTAATTTTTAATGTTATATTTTCTCCATGTATAAAGTGTTAAGATAAAAATATTTAGATAAAAAATAATATACACAACAATAATAAATCTTTATGGTGCTGAAAAATGAAACGTTTTCAATAAAAATATTAACAAACCTTGTTTATGTTTAGCATTTGCCTTCATTGGTTAAGTACTTTTGGACGTAAACAAACAATATTATTTTCTTTCCTTTCTCGTTTCTCCATGAATTTAAGACCAACTAAGAAAAAAAAACTTGAATATTTTTAATTTCATTTTCATTTCATTAATATGACCTTCCAAATATTTACAAACGTTGCCTTTTTTTATGCTTAATTTTAAAAACATTCCATTATTCACTTCCGTTAAATCTTTACTGAAAAATAAATCAAGATCTCAATTTACATTGTACATCAATCAAACGGAACTTACTGTGCCTATTCTTGATCCACCGAGGCCTTATATCATAATTATCGAAGAAGTCATTGTAAATATGAAAATATGTGTCGTCCCAGTTCGGTTTATAAACGTAACTCGACGACAATGAATCCTTATTCATCAAACTATCCAAATCGTAATGCATCCAATGGTCATTGCGGAAATCATCCGAGATGTGTCTCCTTTTCCTTGGCATTGCAATTCTGTTTTCACATCCCTCGCATACCGGTTACCGTACCGAAAAGCTCCTCAATTCCACCAATCAAACTCACAAATAATTTTACAATAACAAAAAAAGTACACTTCACTGTTTCGTCGCAAATTCAAACGACTGAAATACTAAAACTAAATATTAATTTAAAAAAAAAAGTAAAACGAAAAATTAATACAATTTATGTACACTTAAACGGAACGAATTGTTCGTTGGCAGAATCAATTTGTTACATTTTGTTTGGGCGTGGAAAAATGCCACGGACGAAGAACTCGGGTGTAAAAGGGACTTTACGAGGAATCTCGAGTTAGGCATTTCGAATGTTGTTACACATCGGACGTGCGCGGTGCGAACGAGCGACTATGAGATAAGGCAGGATCTAGTTGAGGAGAGAATCTACGAGAGTGTTTTTATAAGAGAAAGCAGTGGCGGGCTCGCTCGTAGCGCTTGTTGTGCGATGCATGGCGAACAATGTTATATCCTTAGTTTTGGTTTGCCGGCAAAGTGCCTTTTCCTTTGGCCGCGAGAAATTATGCAAAGGCGCCGTGAAACCTTTTCTTCGCGAGCCATTAACCTCACGAAACCTTGCTCGAAGCGTTTCAAGGCTTTAATTGCAACGGCGCGTGCGGATAGACGAACAGATTTTCGTATCCGTCTGATAACGTTAATTGGGTCATTTTTAATTTCGCCATTGGTGTCATTTTCTTTTTCTTTTAAGCTCGACGTTTTCTGATAATCGTATCGTTCTTGTACATGAAGTTGCAAATCAGATGAGAAACTCGATTCAATTTTTTTGTTGCTTCTGTTAGACCGAGAGAAACTTATTATTTGTTATTACTATATTTTATATGGTAATATACCTAGCGAACTTGTTTACTGGTAGTTGTCCCCAAATAGGGCGCAACCCCAAAACCACCGTTGGTTTCTTTGTAAACAACTGGTTATAAATGTGTCCCAAAAACATCTTGTTTTGCAATATTGGTAACTAGACAAATTTAGAAGTAACGGGTTCTTTCCCTTGATAACGACGATTCTTTCTAATATTTGTTTAAATACATAATATATTATTTTATAAGGAATACTATACATAAATAAACACAAATTCTCGCGATATATTGAAATATAATAGTAACTACTGATAAGTTTCTCCTAGTGCATAATGATGAATGAAGTAACTAATTGCATTGTGTGATGTATTCCGCTTTATGTTGATTTTGCGAAATTGTTTGCAGGAAATTAAGTTAAAATAATTTAATATCCCTTTCTCTTAATTATTGGTAAAAAAAATATGGCTCTTTATAACGCGATCTATTGTTATTATATAAAAAAAAAAGTTATACAAATAAACGATATGTAATTACACTTAATTTTATGCGCTGAAAGAAATGTCCATTTTTACTCGCTGTCAATGGCACACTGTGGACTATGATATAGCTATTTATGCATCAAAAGAGATTCAATTTTCGTAAATCTCCCTTGGTATATACATAATTTTTCGTCACTCGGGGAATGAGAAACGCTATTTTTCCGAAACTCCCTAGGGAGGGAAATGGCGTTTCTTTCCCCGAGTGACGAAAATAAAATAAAAGCTTTTGAATATTTGAACAAAATAAAGTTATGTTGGTAATAGTAAGATAATTGATGAAATTATTTTCCTTTTTATGATGTGGATCTGAGCACTTTCTGTCCAACATACATGAACTTTGATATTAAATAGGAACAATGGGAACAAGAACCTGTCATAACTGTATTAAAGCGTGTGAAAGCGTTAAATTGGATGTACAGGTAAAATTAGATACGCTCGGTCATTTCAAGGAAGAAAAATTATCACGCGAAATTTACTACATGATTATACTGACAACAGGAAAATATGTTTTCCCGTTTAACTTTGTTATTGTGATGTATGATAAATATTCTTGAAACAAACATTTCAGTGATATGCTTACTAAAGCTTCCATATTGCATAAATTATTAATTTTTATTAATTATTCATTAAAAAATGATCAAATGGGATATTTATTCATTAATATTATAGAATAAAGTATCCCAAACTATTTGATAACACGGATACTAAGATATTAAATTTTATGTACGTTTGTAAATTCGAAATTCAGTGTTTACATATTTATTAAGCAGAAAATTGGTTTATAGGAAAACTTTGTCATAACTCATGTAAAAAATATAAAATTTCCTCCTTTTAAATATAAAAATATAATCGAATGCCAGATATAAATTATTATTTGTTGTGAATTTCACAACTAATGAATAGTTATATATAAATGAGTTGTTAAACATGAATTACAAACACATGTATATGTTAATATATATATAATTAAATTTATATATCGTTATATATCGTATAAACTATTTCATCTAAAACTTATTAATATTTATTAAAAGTTTTTATTACAAGAACTTACACTGAAACATCCTAATGGTGTCGATTACTAGTTTATCTTCACTTTCAATGAGGTCTTTCACAGCTACCAAGGTTAAATTGAATTACTAGAAAGACTGAAAGTAAAGGCGCCACAGCAATACAATTATTTTTCGGGGAACAGAAATTTTAATTATAAATTATTATATGAATAAATATTTTTAAATAGAAACAATTATATTAAAAATTAATTAATTTACGAATATTGTTACAAGTTTATTGTTAATCATAAATTGTTAAAATTTGATTCTTCTTGAAAATATTTTATTATTTTCTATTAGAAACAATTTATTTCATGGATATTATATATTAAAATTGATCATAAAATACACACGAATATTTTAATGTGAGATTAAATATATAATAAAAGTTTATTAATTTTGAATTAAAAATGTTAATACGCAAACTTCCATATTTGCCCTATTAAAGGCTGTTCATATCAAATTACACGAGAAGGAAATTAGAACAATAAATATTATATGAGAGATGATAAAAACTTACATAATTTCATAAAATTTAAGAAAAAAGTTAACAATCATTGTGCTAATCTTGATGAGCAAGATATGTAATTAAATACACGAGGTAAAAGATTTATATAACTTTTATTTTTTAGAGTTGAAAGTATCTGTCGTCTAACAAAATTGATAACGAAAAATTTGTTCAATTCATATCTCAATTAAAGTATATGGATGTGTATTTGAACAATCCTTCGAAATTTTCTTCAATTAAATATTCTTTAAATATATTTATTTTCCTCAAAAGATACTCGCAATTATTCACAATGAATCTAACATTAATAACGTATAGAATAAGAATTTATCGTCGAATTAATATAAAAGCTTATTTTGTGTAATATATAAATCAATTGAAGGATATCTAAAGCCATTATAATTGTAAAAATCAGTGTCCGTGACTTCTTTTCTTCATTCCAATTTTACTATACTTAAAATCCCAAGACCATTTATTCCTATTTGTTCAATTATCACATCAATGGGTTCTTATACAAACGCACTAAAGTTTATGAACTTTATGGATATTTCAAAAAGGTGTGGAACATTCTTTAATTAAGTTTTAATATTCAAATTAATTGCACTTATAAACTTTTACCATTTATCTACTTTTTATCTATATTTGACACTTGGTCCCATTAATCAATTTGTTTACATCTGCTTTCAAAATTCGCATATTTACATCTTCAAAATTCATTGTCCCAGCAAAATACTTTTGGTATCTATTTGTAAGTACATACAAATTTTCATTAGCACCTTCTGAAGTAACTTTAACCCCGCTTGCAAACTGGAGTGTTTCATTATCTGTGGCAACAGTTACCTAAAATCATAAAAATACATATAAGGATAAAATATAAAATATACATAATAATTAAAAATAGTATTTAGAACTCTTACTCACATCAACCCTTGTAGAAATGAATGATGAAAAATGCTGAGAAGTCCTAATTTTAGTAGGTTTTCAGTGTTTTTCAGCATTTTTCAGCAAATCATTTCCACTAGGAAATAGAATTTGATTAATTGTGCATAATAATTTTTATAAATAATTGATCTAAACTTACTATTTTATTGTTGTTTTTTTATCAATTTTCATATATTTGGAATATAAACTACTTTTTATTATAATTTTAAAATTTAAAGGTATTTTTTCAAAACTTATACATACCAAATTTTCCTTTGTTAATTCTATATGTGTATTGAAACAGACTATAGATGGAGGAGAAACAAGTCCAAAAAATAGTGTTCCAGATTTAGTGCTAGCTATTGCAATGGACTGACTTGGTAGAATATTACTAACTGTTGTATATTGAATGTTATTATTACTTCCGAAGAATTTATGCACTTTAATCGAAGTTAAATCAAATGACGAGGTTGGATGAAACCATAATTTAGTTGCTCCACTTGGACTTGGAGCTAAAGCCATACCAATCACTCCATCTTCCATTGAAACAGTTTCTCCATTTATTGTTATATTAATCGCATTAGGTTGAGGATCATAAACTTCACCTTCGAATCTTTTAAATTCATTAGTATTTTCATCCCATATAATTAGAGCGTGTCCTTCGTTATCGGATATAAATACCTATAATTTTAAAAAATGATTTATAATTCTAAAACCTTAACCGAAACGTTTTATTTTAATAGAACGTTATAAGCTTACAATTGCTTTTTGATTACACGATTTAATTAACACAACTGGAGTAATTAAAAATCCAGAACCATCTTTATTAAGAGCCACTTGATCGGGAATACTGACTTTTTTGATTAAAGCATCGGAAGACAAGTCAAATATAAGAAGTTTTGGCGGGCACACTTTATCATCCCCTATATAGCCATTGTCAACTACATACAACTTATTGCACTTGATCTATCAAATGTGAAAATATTAATATTCATTTATCATGAACAAATTTATTAGTAATAAATAATTGTTTATTGTAATTTAAAAATAAACCCGTACGAAATTTCGATATGTACTGATAATTCCACTGCAACTTGATTTATCATTCCAAGCCCAATTTGGATAAGGTTTTAATAGAGGACCACCATTCCCCATTTGATCTGAAATTGTACTCAAAGTTGCTGGAACACCTTTATCTCTAGCCACAGCAACAAACAATCGGCCATCTAGTAAAAATATAATTTATTATAAAAATAAAATAACAATGAATATGTGATTAAATATCAACGCATACCTTTGGATTTATCGACGTCATTTAAAATATTTTTCGTATAATCATACTCTCCAGAGGCGATAGCTTTTTGTTTAATGTCTGAACTGGGCCATTCATAATCCACATATTTCCACGTATGTAGTATTTGCAATGAAATTGTAGAATGTAATAAAATTAGATACCAAATAAATCTAAACATTTTTATTTAATTGAAGTTGAAATAAAAATGTTTAGAGAAATAATTATTAATGGCATATAATGATTCAGAGAGCGAATTAAAATGACCCACTTTTTTTAACTTAAACTTATATATCGTTTGCAATTGTTTGCATAATTATAAGAACAAACATACTAAAGATAATGACAATCTATAAATTGAAACTAACTCCAGGCTATTTAAAATACGGATTCATCAAAGGGATTATTTAACATGCAATAAAAAAAATTAGATTAAATTTTTAAATTTACTGACTAAGTAGAATATTTCTGTATTCCACTACTTCTGTTATTTTTTATCTTATCTTCAAAAGTTGATGACATGCCGGAATTTCCGGTTTATTAGTCAGTAGTAGGATATACATCATTTATTCTAGTATGTAAAAATTATTAGTATATTAATATTATTTAAATAAAGTCATTGCAATTAATGAGATTATTAACTGCAAAATATAATTGGAGCCATATAAAAGTTTGAAAGGTGCTGATATTTTGCAAAAACGAGAATATATTTGATTTATTCCATTGAGATAATTAGTTGGAGTACAAATCCTATAACACCATTAATATTATATGTCCATTATTTGATATCTTTAAATGAAGAAAAAAAAAGAATGAAAAAGTACCGTTTATGTCATTGTTTATGTTTCTTTATCCTCTTTCAGATTACATTACACATATTTAAATATTAAATTATTACAGAAATTTAACAACTTCTGAAAATTGAAATTGTTTAATCTACATTTAAAAAAAAATTAGTTTCATTTAATGACGACGAAAATTTTAGTGGTCACGAAATTATTATTAATGCATTTTTCTAAGTGATAGTAAAATAAAAATATCTATACTTTTGTGATAACAGTTTCAGAATTTTATGTAATAAATTTTAACTATAAAATTTATTATCACATTCTTTGTGGAAGTATGTTAGCAAAGTATTTAATAATTCCATATTTGTGACCTTCAGCTGAAACAGAAAGTTATACTAGAAAATAGAACATCATAATTTATTTTTATTAATAATTATTTTAAAAGTTTGAAAAGATTACCTTATTATCTTCTATACATAAAGTTGGCAATATAATTTTATAAATAATGCATTGGTCCAAGTCTAATTCAGCTGCCGTTAAAAGTTGGTAGTGCAAAAATTCTACTAATTGTTGAACATCTGCAGAAGTGATATCCGATTCCTGACTTTTGAAAATACTGAAAATGTTTATATATTTTTTATTCTAATTAAGATAGATATCTAATCAAACGTATTCCCATATTGAATTCTTATAACTGTGTCTAATTTATTTAATTAAATAATTAGCAAAATATTATATACTATAATAATATACACCAATTATATATACCATTTACATATTCCTTCTATATCAGATAAATCAAATGTTATGATAATATCATCGAGTTTGGTATGATATGGAATTTTATATATAATTTTTAGTTCTCCATCGAAATCTGTCATTAAAGTTTTCAAAGCAATGGCTATAGTCCACTTTAAATCGTCCTCATTGACTGGTAACGGAACAACTATGCAATCAAACATTAATCCCAAGAGATGGTGTACTATTTTTATGGTCTCTGAAGTACCATGACACAGCAACATTGGTGTATTTAAAGAATCTTTAACAATTGTTTTAATATTAGTTCCTTTATAAAATATCATAATTCCTGTGTAAACATTTACATGTTTATCTTCCTGTATTCTTGTGACTTCTATCTGAAATCATTGCCTTAATTAAATTCCTTAATTAAACAAAGATTAATATATAAACTGACAGAGGAAGTAATTAAATGAGTGTTAAATTATACCATTAATGGTTTTGAAATCTCGGCATCTTTTTCATCCGTCACCTTTTTTAAATATTTTACATTTACATTATAACTACAATTTTCTTTTGGTACTTGCTCAGCTAGGGACTCGCGTAAATATTTTCTATACTTCTTTAACATAACAGGATCATTTAGTGGATAATGAAATATATGGGATACCCAGTACATATGCCATGTTTTATTCAATATCACTGAAAAAAAAATGTTTATTATAATAAGTAATAAGATAAGTCACTTTAAATTAGATACATACATAAGTGTCAATTCCTCGCTAATAAAATACATTTTTAAAATGTATTACTTAACAAGAATCAATTTTTTTTAAGTATTTTTAATGAAATATGTAAAAAAATAAAATGAAATTAAGAAAAAATGCTGAAACAATAATAAATCTATACATATTTATTTTAATTTGATTAAATGGAGTGTAATTTATTTAATATATTTCAACAAAGTGGTGTATTAAGGCTTATTGAAATTTTTTAAAATTCCCACTTTGTTTTACTAATATATAATTATATCCAATATATATATTAATACATATATTATATTGATATATAACATAATATATATCCAATATACTAATTTTTTTATATTTCTACTTTTATTATTTCATTACTGAAGTATTAATTTCTTTTTGTTTTGACTATCTTATAAAATTAATTTTATTAATATTTTTTACTGATAATAAGAGAGAAAAAAAATTTCTTATTATCATAATATATTAGTATTTTTCTACTAGTCTATATGGCCAAAGAATATTGAATTAATTTCATTTGATAAGCATTTATGAATTTAAACTTTATTTCTAATTCAACTCCATTCAATTCGAATTTAAATTTGTATATATTTTAAAAAAGGATAGTTATAGAAAATTATATAAATGTATAAATACCTGATAAACTATCAATGTCATCCGCGTTTTCGACGTTATTTTTGAGAACATTTTTCCTCTTCCTGCTCATAATATCAATATACTTTGAAAAAATATATATCCTTACTAGTTTAAAATCACTGACTAGGTGTAACGAACTCTTCCCGAGATTGTAATAATTCTACAGAATTAGATTATGATAAATAATTATTTACTTAAATTTATGTAACTTCTGCACTTTATTATTCAACTTTATATGGTAAATAACTTATACAGCCCATTTAACTTATCATACTTCATTAACCGTCCGTAACTTTAACCCTCTATTTAACTTTTCAAGTTGTTCCTAAATTTTTTAAAGTGACTCGGTTCCACCCGTTCCACCCATGTGAAATGAAATTACTTGTTTATTTCGAGTAGATGGCGCTCGTTCACAGTTTCGAATTTACACCGAACGTGCCGGAACGTGGATAGACTATGAACAGAGATGGTAACATGAAGGATGCTTACGGCACCATTATCTGCATGCGGAATGCGTTCTTAGACACACAATTGATAAATCTTATGGGGTGAAACCAACTTTTTTTATCCTTTTGGTATTGATACGATTTTATGATAATCTTATGGCATGTTCTAGCTAAAAATTTAATGAGACACAGTGGAATAGTCCGCTTGAAAATGCTAAAAGTGATGATGACATTCAAATTTACCGCTAGTTAGTTCGAAGTTCACGACATCAGGTGGCGCTGAATTTGGTGTAAAAAAGATTTACCATGTTGGAGAGGTCCGGTTGGTACACAAAAATCTGATCAGAATTAATATGGTACACAGAAAAGTTGTACACATGCAATGTTAGAAACATGAAATTTTCAGATTTAATGAAAATGTAAAAAGTGTCGTTTCAG